>JASDQU010014189.1:176552-207375 GCA_032191745.1 Picea mariana
GTGGAGAGAATATAAAGAGAGTGAGTGGGGTATAGAGGGAGAGGGGGGGAACGCTGGGGTAGAGAGGGGGGGAAGAAAGAGACAAGAAGCAAGGGGAAGAGGGAGAAAAGAGAGAGGGAAAGGGAGAGAGGGGGGGATACAACGAGTGAGAGAGAGGGAGAGAGCGAATGGAGAGAGGGAGGAAGATATATGGAGGTAGGTAGAGGGGGGTAGAGAGAGAGGGAAAGGGAGAGAGGGGGGGAGACAATGAGTGAGAGAGAGAGAGAGAGAACAGTTGGATAGAGGGAGGAAGATAGATGGAGGTAGGAAGAGTGGGGAAGAAGGAGAGAGAGAGAGTGGGGAGGGGAAGAGGGAGGATAGAGAGATATTTCATGTTAACGAGAACACGTACATGTTCCTATTCCTAATAACACATGCACACTTTAGGAATGTGTGTGCATTCCTAAAGTGTGCACAGGTTATTTTTATTTCATTTTTTTTTAGGAATGCACATACATTCTTGTACACATTTTCTAGTAACATGCGTGCATGTTCTTTGGAACATGCCTATATGGCTCATGTTGAGTGGAGGTTCAGGTTTTGTCAAACCTGTCACATTAGGAATGTGTTCATGTTGCTAGAAATGCACCCACGTTCCTTCTAGTACACGTTCCTCCTCAGTGTGTTGCCACTTGATCGTCCACCAACTTCGTGCACTCACCCAATAGTAATAGTAAATGCTAAATTAATAGTAAATATGATATATATAATAGCTTGTGACTTTTTTAATTGAATAAATACTAAAGTAATAGTGAATATATTAAAGTAATAGAAGTAATATTAGTATTAAATATAAATAGTAATAATAATAGTAAATGTTAAAGTAATAGTAAATTTATTAAAATAATAGTAAATATGATATATAATAGTGTGTGACTTTTTTAATTGAGCTTTTAAAATTTTTAGAAATCTTTAAAATCTAACATCACCCACTTGAAAAATTAATCAATTAAATTGTAAAATCAAATAATAAAAAAACATTTGGAGACAAGATATACCTCACAACCATATCCTCTATTACCGCTAGTGATAAAACTTCCTCTTGTTTCTCCACAATACAGACATTATCCACAATATAAACATTAAATGGATGCATTGGAACAACTGGAAAGGACTTCTATTAAATACAATCTTAATAAAATGACCTTTGGAAGAGGAGAGTATATCCCTACCTCCTCCTCCCCCATGAAGATTAAGGACGAGCTATTACATTGAATCCTCACCAATGTTATAATATAAAAACAAACAATGGTCATTTAACTTCTCATTGATATTGTAATAGAAAAACAAGCAATCATCATTTAACTCCTTTTTTCTATAATTTTATCTCATAGATATAACAAATACTAATAATTGAACTTGTGATCTTCTTGACTCTAGTATAACTTCACAAGTTTTTTAAAAAAATTAAGTAAAAGATAAAAATAAAAGAAAGATTAATCAAATCATTCCTTACTATAATGTTTAAATTCATTTTGTTAAATAAATTTAACTAGAGTGGTTTGAAGGAATGTTGTGATCTTCATATTCCACACATGTTGAATTCTTAATGGAATTTACCCTATATACTATCCACAATTAAGGATTAACTAATCCTGTCCACCAAAAATAGTTGAATCTAATTATAAATGAACAAAAATTAAATACCATTTTAAACCATGATAAAAATGTAAATGTTTACCATTACTGTTCACCAAAAAAATAATTAAATCTAATTATAAATGGACAAAGAATAAACATCCTTTTAAACCATGATAAAAATGTAGATGTTTACGATTACATATATCTTGAATTTAATCTATGCATTAATTAAGACAAAACAGCTATGCATTTTTATCTTAAATGCTATATCATCAAAGTATATTTAGTTTAAACTTTATGTGATAAGATATATCAAAGAAACTCTTTGTAACTAGATATACAAGGGAAGATTATTACCCTTTCTGAAACCCTTGAGATGGACCAAACATACAAATACTTGTCAATGATTCAATCCACAAAACTTCTCATATTATCCCTTTTTATTGATATAGTCACAAAATGTAAATAAAAAATATTAAAAATATGACTTAAAAAAATAAGTGGAAACAATTTTTGAAATAAAAAAGTAATTGAATTATTATTATAGATTATATTTAAAATATTTTAGAAATCAAGATTTAAAAAAAAAAAAATCTTGAAATGCCATATAAATTGGTAAACATCCATGCTAAATTAAGTTCTTGTGATGTGAAAGTAACATGGAACTGTCATGCCTTAAGAATTTGTTTGTTTCACTATAGAAAGTCTAGATATTGCATTGGAATCACAATTGTTTAAATTGTATTTCTAAATCTAGAAAAGAATTCAGCATGCTCCAAAACCCATGAAATATTGAGATTGCCTTTGACTCAACCTAGAACTGCAATAATAGTTCAGTGAAGATGCAATATTAATTGTATAAATTTATATATTCTTTAAGTAGTAGAACTGGAATAGAAGCAGTACAATGCYAGACACTATATTTGTATAAGTTATTACCTGCCATGTAGACTCATCCATATACACTTCAAGATGGATTGAGTCAYAGTGAAACATGGTCTCTATCTTGTATTCATGTTTATGTAAGTATAAATTTAAGAGGCAATTGCTTCTCCTATGCCAAGACAGATAGAAAAGTGTTTCTTAATCTTCTAGCCATGTCTCAACCRGAGGAAGGAGTTGTTGCTGCTAAAAATATGGTCGAAACATTCTTGATAGTACTTGAATTAACAATGTTAAGCTTAGCAATAATCGTTTGGAGGCAGCTCTGCAATTTTATTTACACATACTGGTGGAAGCCTCGCACAATCATGGAAGATTATCGAAAGTGAAGGCATTAGAGGCCAGCCTCGTCCTTATATCGTTGGAAATCTCCCTGACATGACTAAGTTAAGAGATCTCAGGGCTACTGATAAAGACATGTTTGCGAATGCTTCTTTGGCGAAAAAGTCCCATCTGCATGCATTCATTCATTGAGGTCAATAAGCATCGCTATGTTTTTCCTTAAAACTGAAAATAAATATTTTTAGTTTTGTATAACATAATATTGATTTGTAAGTTGGGTTTAGTTAAAGTGGTTTGTGCTGAGGGTGCTTTCCTCATAGAGGTTCAATTTCTGTAAGTGATATGTTAAGCTTTAAAATGAGTAATCTATCCTAAAAGCCTTGACTTTCTACAAAATTTGATTTACTCTGGATAACATTCTTAAAATGAAGAAAAAGTGGATTTCCAAAAAAATATTCCAAGGAAAAAAAAACATATAATATTGATTAACATATATGACATCAGTATTATGGACATACAAATGAGATAAACTTAGAATGAAATGAACATTATAATTTCTTGAATACTGGATTGTAAAATGAAACTCACTTTTCTAAAAAAAATAAAAAAAAAAATAGTAATTTATAATTATAATTGAAAAAACACATTATTTATAAATATCTACAATAAAATAAAACTACATAAGCTTATTTTGTATTTTTTTTTTTAATCATTTCCATAATTATATCTCTATATCTTAATTATTTTCAAATAAGATATTGTTGAACACTCTCACAATTTTAAATACTTTTTGTGCTTTGACCAAACCAAAGTTTTCTAATCTATTCCCTCTTATTCATCTCAAATCATTCATGAAAATTTTCAGCCTTCCACATTTTAGTTATTTTGTCAATTTGTTTTGGATTCCATTCTTTTCCCTTGATTTTTTACGCCGAAAGGCGTACACCTATTGACAATGGGCACAATTAATGATCTTTTAACCTTATTTAATCTTAAACCCTAATATAATGGCTATGCGTTGAAGATGTTGGCATATTCTTAGTCGTCCTCCAAAATCAATGGATCAGATTTATTGTTCATAACTTTCTTACATTTATCAAGACATCCGTTAACATGTTTACTTTTTAACATTTACCTAATCACATTAAAAAATTATCGTAAGGATATGTAATTGCCACGTTCCATTTATCAACCTAATGCAACCAAACGTTTCATATTACCACAGAAGGATTACCACAAACGTTTTATATTGAGGGCACGCATTCTCAGTGTATTGGGGGCATGTGTTCTCAGCCACTACCTTTCGGCATTCTCAGCCGCAAGATAGCAACTGTTCTAATCTTATCACTTTTAGTATTTGAGTATTTTTATCATATGTTCAAATTGTTCTTGAAAAAATATTTTTTTGTTTTTTTCTATCACTTAGTCTTTATCTTCTCTTCATAAATTATCAACCCGATATCACTTTTCTATTATCATTTCCATCTTTACTTTCTTCTACAACAGTTAATCTTTATCTTCTCTTTATAAATTATCAACCCAATATCACTTTTCTGTTATCATTTCCAGCTTTATGTATCTGAGAAATGAATAGAATGTCCACTTAAAATGCGTTGGATAATGAAAATCTCTTACACAACTTATGTTTAAAAAACCCAATATCACACTGTAAATATTATTAGTTTAAATCCCGAATTAAAATAAATTTGAAACAATACAACTTATAATCGAAATACCAATGTAAATCTAAACATTTTGGAATTTTTGAAAATGTTGAAATTGAAAATGCTGCCACTGCACACAGCAATCACAATCACTTCTGCCAATCTAGATGAGGTGCCCGCAACAGCGGCCAAGTTATCAAATTCTTCAACGTAGCAATTTGAAAAATCCATACTCACCAGATTCTCTATTGTGGGTAGAAATATTAATGTTGTGGAAGATTGACTTCATTTTCTTTATAAAATTAGAAAAAAATAAAAAGCAGTGGAAAAGCTCTTCCACCCATATAGAAAACTGGGCTTATTTAAAATAGATTCATAATAAACTGGCTTTGGCTGTAGAGGGATAAAAAATATTGGAAACTAATTTTTTTTTTGGTAAATTGTGATTGAAATGTAGTCAGAGATGAGGTTTCACAAGAAATCTGTCAGTTTTCTTTACAGTTATAAAATATTTTATGGGATTTGGGTGATCAAATTTATCCTTCACCTAAACCAGATTTTATATTAAAACGTGTTTGTAAAAAATTTAAAAATTAAATAACACATCCAAAGCTTCTTATCAGGTTTATAATTCTCTCTAAATGCACTTGTAAAATTTTATAAATTCAAAATATGCTTATCACATGATGAATCTAGGTTTTATCCGTTCTTATTGTTCTTAGCATTCAAAGTTCTTTTATGAAAATGCGAGTACGATCATGGAAAAAAGACAGTCAACAGTTATTATTGATGGTGTATCCTGTTTTGGGCAAACATTGTCAACAAACACTATTATGCATGCAAATTTATTTTTCATAAACAGGACATTTCCATAGATTCGAGTAGAATGAAAACCGAGTGGAAAGTCAAGGATGAGATTTTTGTTGGAAACATTAATTACAAGTCGTGAACTTTACGCTTATGCAAACTCTGTCTCTCATGGGAAAGCAGAGATGTTACACACTCAGACATGACAAGGGGGAGTGTTAGCAGGAGTGCTATTTAATGAGCTGATCTTTTATCTTTATCGAGCTTTGTAAATCAGATAGAGTCACTCGAAATTAATTGTCATCTTAAATGTTAAGTCGGTTAGCTTCTATAGGAAGTCTATGTCTTCATGTTTATATGTCCGAGTCTATAGGTAGTTGATATACACATACATAGAGAAAATTTGATAGTTAGCAGCAACAATAGCTGTGAAAGTAGTCGAATAAGTCTAAGAGCACAAGCTTTGGTTTTGCAAGTTTGCAGAAGTTGTTTAGAAGTTGTTGGAGCCAAAGTCCAACATAGTTTGTATTATGTAACCGCGTACATCACCCAAGTTTATAATATATTAATTTATCTGTGTGTTAATGAGTTCTGTAGTGTTCAAACATTATGAAAAATGCATTCTCTCAGTTTCTACACAAGCTTAAGTAAGTTTACAAGTTGTTGAATCTGCATTACATGTGAGTGTATGCACTAAAAGTAGCACAATGTCAAGAAATTGTTTTATAAGTGTTATCATCACAGCGTGCATGGTAAGTCCTGAGAGTTCAACGACCAAGAATTTAACTGCGCAGTCTTTGTAACTGTGTTCCACAGTGTTTGTTTGCGCGATGTAGATCTAAGATATGGTATCATAGCAGATTTTAATCAAAGAAAGTTTATCAAAGTAGTTTTATCATAGTAAGTTCAAAGAGAAGTGCTACAGGGAAAATATCCCTATATTGGGTCTAAGGTAAAGGCAGAGCAATAACTCTCTTAAAAGACGGATGTACCCTTAATCTACCCCAAAACCAACTAAATTAAGTGATGAGAGAGAAAGGAAAGAGAGTTCATGAGTGCACCTTTAGTCCTTGCCATTGGTGTTGACCTCTTTCGCTTTTTGTCGCCTCATGGATCATGGGTGTCCTCTCAAAGCTATCCTACAAAAGGTTAGAATACAATGCAATAACATATGCAATCTCTACTAATCACTTTAAAAGTTTAGACATAGATATAAATGTTCAAATTAAAAAAATCATGTAAACATATGGTTTTGGGACAAGCATGAACTCTTTTATTCAATTTCAAAATAAAAAGGATTACAACTTTTGTTGGCAACCGCTCTATGAACAAAGTCTGAGCTCCTCTGTCATGGCTCCAAGTGCATCAATCCCACATTAACTTCTCACAACCAACATATCACCAAGGGAAGGAGGAAGGGTTTCATAAGAAGAAAGGATGGAGAGGAAGGATGAGGCTAAAAATCAGAATGGGATGCAAATCTTGGGCTAAGAAAGGAAAGGGATTTTGGCAGAGTTTTTTTATTCTCTTGCTCATGTTCATAAATGACTCCCCAAGACCTCTTTTTATATGAGAAAAAAAAGGTTTTTTCGGTTTGGGGACAGGCTATAAGGGGTAAAATGGTTAGGAGACCCTCCATAGCCCGTAAACTCCGCTGAATTTCATGCAATTTTATATTTTTTGCAACTTGTGTGTACGTGGGATAACTAGCATGCAACATGCGTGTGTAGGTGAGCTATTAGTGCAACAGGGCACATACACTATCCAAAAAATGATTTATTGGAAGAAATCCTCAACAATATTTTTGGAAAAATATGCAAATAGATGGGCCAATGTCTTGTTTGAAAAAAAATGACATTTTGGACTATAATAGATGTCCCCTAATGTGTGAGGTCAGAAGAGAAACTAATGGCTGAAATACATTACAATATCTTTATGTAATGGGAAGGCACGGAGTTGAGTGAGCCCAAGATGAGAGTTCATGAGCGTGTCATCTAGAAAATAATGATAATCTCTCTTAGATGAGCATACCCATGCTCGAGATGAACTAAATATGGATTCCAATCAAGTACACTGCAGATCCATGTCATATATAGAGTAATCATGGATACATGACTAATGTGTATGCCAATAAAAGTGTAGTCGTGAACAATACACAGTGGATCTATATCTCAAAATCATCTAAAGATATACAAGAACAATATGATATCCGTCCTTAGGAAGCATTGACGCCTGTGGTTGGATATGAGGACTTCATAGATTGAGAAACAACTTTAAGATCTTCAAAACTCAGGTAGGAGTACAATAGGAATGTAAGACTCACTACTCTGAGGTCTTCGACATGCTATCGGGGAAAGACCGAAAGATCTCGATCATCAGGCACAAAACTTCATTGATTCTGAATTCGAAATTGACTAGACTCTCGGGATGACTGGCTTAGGTTGGATAAAACTTCTCTTGGACAAAAGAATGACAAAATGATGAAACTCAGGCATCATATTATTGACATAAGTCTGTGATACAAGAGACACCACAAACTCTCCATATGCTTGAAAGAGTAACCAAATGAAGGAGAACACAACTCTATGTAATGAGAACAACTTCCTAAGATCATAATAGATTCCAATACTTAACGAACAAATAGAAGGATTTGCTTTGTCCAAGGGAAACTATCTTTTTGCCAATAAAAGAGAATGTATATCTCGTCCCCTCTTTTTGGAATATTTTATTTTTTTGTCTTTTTCAAATTTTTAACGAGCTTGAAAAAGAATAAAAGAATGCTACGTTACAAAGTATGAACGAGTGTCACAAGCAAGAAAACTAGTTCCAAGCGCATGGAACATATTGATGCTCAGTGCAAGGAGACATGTGTAGGATAAGGACACTGAAGAAAATTCCTCCATGGGTTAAGGTCCCAGATCACAAGGGAAAAAGTGCTACAAGGATTTCATTTAAAGAATGCTTTGAAGGTTCAGTTAATAGCAACATGAAGTTGACATTAGGCCAAAGATGCAAGGATGAGACATGTGATGTGATTAAGTATGACACAACAAGACTCCTTCTATGTGAAGTTTTATAAGCCCATAAAAGGTAAGCTCGATGGTTTTTCACGTTTAGAGAGTTTGAAAAATACTAAAAGAAGACTCCAGAGTGTTCTTTTTTCATAATTAGTCCAGTTGGTTCGAAAAAGGGTTAAACTTAGACTGAAAGGACGTCTCTTCAAAACCATTTTAACGAGTGTGATTGAGACAAGTTCACTGGCTATATTTTCAATTTTAAGGAGTCTGAAAAGAACTTAACTATGGACTCACAACTTTTTTATAATTTTAGTCCCCCTAACCCGAAAAAGTATAAAATATAACTTAGGATAACTCTCTTGGCGAGACATGTCTCCAGAGGCATACATTTTTCCTAGATAATCTATTAGCTGGAAAAAAGGTTAAACTTATCTCAAATAGATATTCCTGCTGGACCAATTAATGAGTGTGAAAGGAACAAGGTCACTTGACGATCTTTTCATATTTAGGAAGACTAAAAAGAGATTAAGTATGGACTCTGAGGGGGTTCCTTTTTCGTATATGATCTCCAAGGCCCAAAAAAGAGATAAACCAAAACCAGGGAAAATGACCCTTTTTCGAAAATTTAGTCCCTCAAGCCTGAAAAAGGGTTAAACTTATGCTTGAGAATACTCTCCTAGTGAACCAAATCTCCTAAGGAATACCTTTATTCATAAATTAACTATTCAAACTGAAAGAGGAGTAAACTACCACCAGACAAATGTGCCTTCAAATTTTATTTTGACAAGTGTGAAGGGAAACAAGATCATTCAACAATCTTTTCAATTTTAGAGTGTCTGAAGAGGGCTTAAAGAAGAATCTTGGGGGGATTGTTTTCTTAAGTAGTCCAAACGATACCGAAAAGAATAAATAAGCTCTCGTTAGATGTTTCTTTCAAAGTTTAAGCGAGCCTGAAAGACAACAAACCATGCTCATGGGGAGTCCCTTGGGTAAGAGCCAGGAAAATGAAGAAGAATGGGGCTTCAACACTAAGTCATGGCTAGACTAAAAGGACTCATGTTCCTATAAATTAATTCGGCATGGGCACCAATTGGAAACAAGGCTCTAACTAGAATTCCCATGGAAGTAAGGCTCTACCACATAAACTACGACACACTGATCAGTAAGGAAGGTTAGTGTTGCAATTTAGTGGGGTCTATCCTAAGGCGAAATGAACCAGGAAATCGATAATGAAAAAAATGCAAGTAGGGAAAAACCTAACCTATATTCCATTTTCTAGGTCAATACCTATCAGAACGGATCGATATGATGAACAAATGTCAAATAAGAAATGTCTCCAAGATCCTGCATATAAGTCCAATAACACTCATCCAAAAGTTAATAAATCCAATATAGATAGAAACCTCGGAAAAATAAGAGGTTCTACTGAATGAAAAACTTGAAAACAAAAAACTTGGACTGTACAATATGGTACAAGGAACCAAACAACCTTACGACTCATCCATAGTACTAGTTTAAGTAGAGCCTGTTGCTAGGCTCTGACCAAGAGTCTCTTCGGTAGTCAACCTGAAAAGTATCCCAAAAGGGAAGAAAACACAAACCAAATTGTAAATATTCCCAAAGAATATAATCTATGGTCATGGATTCAAGGATATCCTCATCTGAAGATAATTCAATATCTGAGAAATCACACGAATGAGGAGGGTCAATAGTCCTGAAGGGAGAAACAAATAGACCATATTCCATATGACGATGGAGGTTCTAGCCAGGACTGGCAGAGTCTATCAACAAAGAATCACAAGCACAAGGGATTGAGGATCTACAAACAATGAGATCAGACTCGAAAGGAAACTCAAGATCACTCGGACCAAGAGGGTGAAGCAAGGGCTCCCATGCCCCCATTGGATAAATCAATGGATCATTTTATGAGACCAAGTCTTGAGAAGTAAAAAATGAGTGAACAAGTTCCCTCTCAAAAGAAATTGAACACCAAGGATAATACGCCACATACTTTACCTATGGCGAGGTAGATTCTACACAAATACTAGGAACATATAAAGGGGCATCCTGAACTAACACTGAATTAGGATGGAAATTATCATATTCCAACTAATAGATAGTGAAAATGCTTCCATTATGAGGTAAATGCATCACCTAGAAGACCGTAGACACCATAACGTTCATAACATATACATAATCATGCCTGAGAAGCATATTGAAATCTAACGGGCCTTGCACCACTATAACATCGACAAGGAAATTTTTCCCACCTGATGAGATAGGAAATTGAGGAAGAATCCCAAAATACTCACTAGGATGTCTGTCAAAAGCCAACAACTCATGCAATGTAGTCACAAGCTCAGGAGAACCCAAAGCTTGCCAGGCCGAGGAGGATAAAATACTTGCAAAGGCTCCTTCATCTACAATACATTAGTAAATGTTTTTTGAATTAACTTCAACCCTTGCTTGAAAAGGTGAAGAAGAAGGAAAGCGAGGCTCAACAAGGTCATTCCAATCAAAGGAAACCATCCTAGGACTTGGAGGGGGTGTTCTCGAAGCGAGAGGAATGCCCCATTTTTCTGAAAGTACTAAACTTGAAATGCTAAAAACATAGTCGGTAAACACATCACTCCCCAAGAGAAGAGTGGGGTGAATTGAAGATTTCATAGACATGACCACTTTGGTAGACTCAACACTCTCCAAGAGAAGAGCGGGATCAACCGAATATTGCATTGGCATGACCACTTTGGTAGAGTTGACACTCTCCAAGAGAAGAGTGGGATCAACTAAATATTACATCGGCATGACCACTTCCTCAACCACTGGCCTAATAGGTTGTGAGACAACATGGTCTAAAGGCACATCACCTCCCAAAATAGGACTGGAAATAGTTGAAGATTGCATCAGCATGACCACTTTCTCAACCATTGGATGAATAGTTTGTGAGACAACATGGTATAAATGTGCATCACCCCCCAAAAGAGAAATGGGAACAACTAAATATTGCATCGGCATGACCACTTTCTCAACCACTAGTTGAATAGATTGCAAGGAAATCTCAGAAGACTCAAAGTTACAAGAGCTTGCAGATAGGGACCACAATCTTTGTGCCTCTTGAATGCTAGGGCACATATGAATAACATGATATCCCTTGAAAAGATTACAAGGGAACTTAGGATTACATTCTATATGTCTAAGTTTCTCAACAGAATCATTTCCCCCAACATGACTAGTAGTGGTTGGTTTCATATCTAGTTTGGACATGAATATATTATGCACAATTTCTTCCCTTGCAAGATCATTCAATTCCATAAAAGTCTCACACACTAAATTTAGTGAACCAATGTTATAAAAATATATGCCTATAAGGAAGTGGCTCCACATTTATAAGTGGAAGACTGAAAATTCTCCATGACCAACAGAGTGGGTGGTCTATCACCTTAGGTCAGAGAGCCAAAGCAATGATTGACTAACTTACTATGGAAAAATAGGGAGCACAAAGCACACCACTAAGAAGAAAATCCTAAAAATATACAAACCAAACAAACTACCCTTTTGAATGCTTCTGACCTAGAGAGATGAAGTCCTGATCATCCAAATAATTCACAAAGGAAAATGACTAGCCAGGAAAAGTAGTTAACTAGACCTCTGACTGACGGTCCCTTCGGGTGTCTCCCAATAAATACAGAGTCTGCCTTAGGTACCATGATACACCCCCCACAGTCACCTATGTTTCAACCTATATAATGGCAACTAGGCCACCAACTTGTAATCAACAACCAAGGGGGCACAGTCCACAACCAGGTGAGTGTATGGGCAGGGTAACTAAGCCTGAAGATCCTCCTGAGGCCTAAAATGAAATAGGGCCAGAATCACTCTTAGAGTACCTTGGACAAATCAAAGTGTCTTATATGTATGACACAAGTCGGGTCAGTAACTCTACAAGATTCAACCCCAATACACACTCTCCAAAATGCTTTTTTAGGATCAGGAGTGGATATCTCCATCAACATCCTCTATGTAGCCTCGTGTTTGACTCTTGTGTTAGAGGAACTTCCTGGATTGAGTAATTACAAGGTGGGTATTTTACACCCTAGCACAGACACGTAAGTTAATTTTTGGTTGGCCTTAGAGATTTTACCTCTCCACACCTAATTCAGGGCCCTAGCCTAAGTTATTGGTGAACCCTATAAAAAGTGTTACTAAAATATTTTAGATTAGCGTGTTCATTTTAGGGGATTTTCTTACTCGAAGAATGAAAGTTAAACTTACGTTGTTTAAGACTCTTGCAAAAATGAAAATTATTAGAACACTGGAAAAGAAGACTTTACAATAATTCTACAAATGAAAAAGACCTTCAAGAAAAAAGCATGAACAATCCTTCAAACCTAAAAATGTAATATTTTCTCCTTTCCATGCAAAATGCACAATGCAACTTTCGAGTGAAACAAAAGAGCAAATGAAAGGATTTTCTTTCTTATTTTTCTTTTGAAATGCTTTCAAGATGAGAAGAAAACACAACCCTATGCTAATTTCTTTTTATTTTTTTCCAATCAAAACAGAACTAACAAAAGATGCTAAAAGAAATTGCAGAATACAACTCATTTTTCTTAAAATTCTAGCTAAAAATAAGCCAAAAATTCTTGGAAACACAAAGAGACGAGGATTTATTTATTATTTCATAAACAATATGAGCTTGGAAACTGTCTAAACCCCAAATAATAAAAGCTTTTGGAACTCAGAA
Source organism: Picea mariana (assembly GCA_032191745.1). Taxonomy (NCBI): domain Eukaryota; kingdom Viridiplantae; phylum Streptophyta; class Pinopsida; order Pinales; family Pinaceae; genus Picea; species Picea mariana. The sequence continues at coordinate 189,629 of JASDQU010014189.1, forward strand.
ATACATGGGAACCGCAAGTTTCGAAAAGGAAAATCTTTTGACAAAATTCTCCAAAACAACAGAGACGCGTGTTGTGCATGACCACCTTGTGTATGTATGCAATCTATGTATAATGTAGGACATATATGTATGCATTATGTACAGAGAGCATGGTGCGTACACGTCTGCAAATTTTCAAAAAAGAAAAAGTTTGGAAAAACAACTTGGGAAAGGCAAGCTGGTAGGCACCTGGAAGGTGACCAAAGATCCAAATTGCTTAGAAAAATCAGAAAGACACTAAAAATAAAATCAAACCAAGATCTCCCACTGAGACCTTAAAGAGACTCCCTAGTGGAGTTGCCAATTTTTCTATGAGGAAAATCCCCCTATACTGGGTCTAAGGTAAAGGTAGAGCGATAACTCTCTTAAAAGATTGATCTACCCTTAATCTACCCCAAAATCAACTAAACTAAGTGATGAGAGACAAAGGAAAGAGTCTTAATGAGTGCACCTTTAGTCCTTGCGGTTGGTTTTGACCTTTTTCTCATGTTTCTTCCTCCTAGATCACGGGTCTCCTCCCAAAGATAACCTGCAAAAGTTAGGAATACAATGCAACAACATATGCAATCTTTACTGATCACTCTAAAAGTTTATACATAGATATAAATGCTCAAATTAATAAAAGCCTGTAAACATAGGGTTTTGGGATAAGGATGAACTCTTTTATTCAATTTCAAGATAAAAAGGATTACAACCTTTGCTAGAAACCTCTCTACGAACAAAGTTTGAGGTCCTCTGTCATGGCTCCAAATGCATCAATACCACATTAGCTTCTCGCAACCAACATATCACCAAGAGAAGGAGGAAGGTTTTCATAAGTAGAAAGGTTGGAGGGGAAGGATGAGGCTAAAACTGAAAATGGTATGCAAATCTTGGGCTAAGAAAGGGAAGAGATTTTAGCATAGTTTTCTTATTCTCTTTCTCATGTTCATAAATGACTCCCCAAGACCTCTTTTTATATGAGAAAAATATGGTTATTCATCTATGAGGAAACCCTCCATAGCCCTTAAACTCCACTGAATTCCGTGCAATTTTATATTTTTTACAACTTTTGGAGGTAAACACGGGCTAACTAGCATGCAACGTGCTCATGTACACGGGCTATTAGTGCAACAGGGTGCGTACACTAACCAGAAAAGGGTTTTTTAGAAGGAAGCCTCAGTAGTATTTTTGGAAAAGTATGCAAATGGATGGGCCAATGTCTTGTATGCACATATATGTAATTTTGGACTATAACAAGCAACACCTCTATTGTAAGGTGAAATCATGGCTTCTAATTCAAATATGTAACCTCCCACTTTTAGAGGAAAAAGTTATTAGTTATGGTCCTTGACCATGAAGGAACTATTTTGGTGTCAATATGTACGGGAGATAGTTGAGAATGGCTATGTGGAACCAACAAATCAAGCAACATATAATGTTCTCACACAAGCTGAGAAGGATGCTTTGAAAGATCAAAGGAATAAGGATGGAAAGGAAATGTTTTACATACACCAATCCACACATGAAATAATACTCCTAAGAGTTGCATTAGAAAACGAAGCCAAGGAAGCATGGGACATATTACAAACTTCTTATCAAGGTATGGATACAGTCAAGACTTCAAAATTACAAATTTTTAGAAGAGATTTTGAGACTCCGTCAATGAAAGACGTAGATTCAGTAGATTCCTTTTACACCCATGTTATTGGCCTAATAAATAAAATTAAGTCTCACGGAGAAACCATAGAGGATACAAACGTTGTTGAAAATGTACTTAGGATTCTTCCTCCTAAATTTGATACTCTTGTTGTGACTTTAGAAGAGAACAAAGAAATGAGTTAGTTTAGTCTAGATGAGATGCAAGCCTCTCTCATTAATCATGAACACAGATTAAATAGGTCAAATATATCATTAGAAAATTCATTTTTCGTGTAGTCATCTATAAGATATGGAAAAGGAAGGGGTAGAGATAAGTCTAGAGGTAGAGGAAGGAGTTTTGCTAGAGGTGGATGCAGTAGCATTCCTGGAAATACTGGTGGAAGAGATCAAAATACAAATAACAGTCATCCAAGTAATCATAGATTCTATAAATCAAAGATGCAGTGCCATTACTGTAAATAGTATGGACATTATACATATGAATGTAGAAAGAGACAATATAATTAGAACAAGCAATGTCAATATCATTCAAATGATGAAAATAGTCCCACCAGTCCTATGTTTATGGCACACGCTGAAGCAATTTCTATAATTTACCCAGTTGAATGAAATGTTGCTCAAGAAATTCCATGTGATAAATGGTATCTAGACTCAGGCTGCATTAATCACATGATATGAAACTTAGAACTATTTTCTAGTTTGGATAAATCAGTGAAAACTAAAGTTACACTTGGAACAAATATCCAAGTCACTATCTTAGGTAAAGATAGTATTAACATTTTAACTAAACAAGGAGAAAAAAAGGTCATGCCTGATGTATATTATGTTTTTGGTCTAAAACATAATTTGATGAGCACATGACAGATTTTACAAAAAGGATATAGAATATACATGGAAGATAATCATTGTGTGATTTTGGACAGATATCCAAGAAACCATCTTATTGCAAAAATTCAGATGACAAGAAACAAAATGTTTCCATTGACATTGAATCCATCCAGGAAGAAAAATACAATGCAAGTTTTCTGTGAAGCAAAAGATGCATAGTCTGACACTGCATTCAAAGAAGAAAGAAAAGAATTAAGTGCGCATAGTTCAAAGGAAGGAAAAGTTAGTGCACGCAATTTCAAGAAAGAAGAAGAAAATGGCATAGAAATGCAAGCATCATTCCAATTTGAAGTGCAGGATGATTCCTGGATATGATATTTCATATTTGTACATCTAAATTTTGGAGGTTTGAAGCTGCTACATACAAAGGATATGGTGAAAGGTTTTCCAATAATTGAAAAAACAGAAAGAATATGTGAAGGTTGCATTTTTGGAATGAAACATAGAGAAACTTTTCTAGTTGGCAAGTCATACAGAGAAAAATCTCCACTGGAAATTGTAAATTTAGATATCTATGGACCAATGTAAACACCATCTATAGGAAGAAGTACTTACTTTCTTACATTTATTTATGATTTCTCAATAAAAACATGGATTTATTTCCTAAAACATAAATCTGACGCATTGGGTTGTTTTCAACAGTTCAAATCACTTGTGGAGAAGCAAAGTGGTTATTACATCAAGTTTCTAAGAACTAATAGAGGCGGTGAATATGTTTCAAGATATTTTCATAACTTTTGTAAAGATCGTGGTGTTTACAAGCAATTCACTGTGTGGTATACACCATAGTAGAATGGTGTCACAGAAATAAAGAATCGAACCATCATGGAAATGGCGCACAGTATGTTGGAAACCAAACATTTGTCAAATGAGTATTAGGTTCAGGTAGTTGCAACTGTAATATACATCGTGAAAAAATGTCCGAAAAAGAGTGTAAGAAACAAATTTCCTCAAGAATCCTTGACAGTTATGAAGCATAATGTGGTGCACTTAAAAGTTTTTGGTTGTGTTGCATACACACATGTTCCAAATGAGCTGAGAAAGAAGCCAGATAACAAAGGACAAAACTGTATATTTTTTGGATACTCTAAAGATACAAAAGCATACAAATTGTATGATCCTATTGCAATAAAATTTATAATCATTCGCGATGTTCAATTTTTGGAGAGTGAAACATGCGATGGAAGCATAGAAAGGAAAGTCAGACTTATTGATCCTATGGGGCATGATGACACAAAATATGAAGTGGTTCAAAAACTAGGTATAAGTCAGTGCGCAGTTCCTTCCACTCCTAGAACTTTGACACAAATCACAACACAAACTAATCTAGTGAGATATGAAGTTGCGCAGTCTACACCAAGAGTGAAAGAAACTCCAGCAAGAACTTTGAGTAGTTCTACATCTCCAGATCCAATAATAGAAAGTATGTTACCAAGGAAAACCAAAATTCTTTGTGACATCTACAATGTTGACACAGGAAATTCACTTTCAATCTTTGCTCTGTTTTCACAATTAGATGATCCATTAACTTTTGACAAAGTTGTCAAGGGTGATGTATGGGCATAAGCCATGGATGAAGAAATTAAATGCATAGAGAACAATCATACATGGATGTTGGTAGATGTACCTAAAGACAAGGATGTAATAAGTGTGAAGTGGATTTATAAAACCAAGCAAGATGTAGAAGGAAATGTGCAGAAGCACAAGGGAAGAATAGTTGCAAGGGGTTTTACACAACAACCCAGAATTGACTTCAATGAAACATTTGCACTAGTTTCACGCATGGATACAATCATAATTGTGTTAACCATTGTTGTGAAGAAAAAATGGCCTCTTTATCAAATGGATGTAAAGTCATTATTTTTTAATGGACATTTAGAAGAAAAAGTATATGTGGAACAACCACAAGGCTATGAGATTTCAGGACAAGAAAACAAAGTATACAGATTGAAGAATGCACTGTATTGATTAAATAAAGCTACCATAGCTTGGTGCAACCACATAGATTCCTACTTCACTCAGAATGGATTTTAGAGAAGTGAATGTGAGACAACACTGTACATCAAAGCAAATCAGAAAGGTAATATGTTAATTTTTTGCTTATATGTAGATGATTTGATTTTTACAAGTGATTTTTGCATAAAAGAATTTATGTTAGTCATGAAGGATGAATTTGAAATGAATAATTTGGGGCTTATGAGATATTTTTTTGGAATTGAAGTCCACCAGTGCAAAGCTGGTATATTTATTCACAATCTAAATATCCTCATGAAATCTTGAAAAGATTCAACATGATTAATTCCAAAGTAGCCCCAACACCTATCATAACAGGGTTGAAGTTAAGAAAGGAAGATGAAGGGTCCAAGGTGGATCCCACATTGTTTAAAAGGATGGTAGGAAGTCTTATGTATATGGAAACATAAAGGCCTAATATTATGTATGGAGTGAGCCTGGTTTCAAGGTTCATGGAAACTCCAAAAGAATCATATTGGAAGGAAGGAAAAATAATTCTCAAATATGTGAATGGAACAAAAGAATTTGGCATTATGTATTCGACTTCAAAATATTTTAAACTTGTAGGATACACTAACAGTGATTGTCGAGGAAACATAGATGATAGGAAAAGTACCTATGGGCACACATTTCATTTGGGAACAAGTATAGTGTCATGGGAATCAAGGAAGCATGCCATTGTGACTCTTTCTTCAACTGAAGATGGATATGTTGCAGCTACAAGCGCAACTTATCAAGTTTTTTATATGAGAATAATGTTAAAGGATTTGTTGTAGAAACAATAGGAACCAACTACAATATTTTATGACAACAATTTAGCCATCACACTATCCAAGAATCATGCATTTCACAATAAAACCAAGCACATTTATACAAGGTATCATTTTATTAGAGAATTGGTAAATAAGAAAGAAATTTGCTTAGAATTTTGCAGGTCTATAGAACAAATTGCAAATATTTTCACAAAGGATTTGGAAAGATATGCATTTTAGAAAATGCGCAGTTGTTTAGGAGTCGACGTAGTCGCAGATATTTGACATTTCATGTCAATTCAATTTTTGATGTAAATTTTGTGTTTTGTAATCTCAACTACTTATAATTAAGGGGGAGTGTTGGAAATATTAATTACAAGTCATGAGATTTATGCTTACGTAGACTCTATCTGTCATGGGAAAGAAGAGATGTTACATAGTCAAACACAGAAAGGAGGAGTGTCAGCAAGAGTGTTATTTAATGAGCCGATCTTTTATCTTTCTCGAACTTTGTAAATCGGATAGTGTCAGTCTAAATTAATTTTTGTCTTAAATGTTAAGTCGGTTAGATTCTACAGGAAGTCTCTATATTCATATTTATATGTCTAAGTCTGTAGGTAGTCAATATACACATTGAGAGAGAAAATTGATAGTTAGCAGCAGTAGCTTTGAAGTTAGTCGAAAAATTCTGAGAGTACACAAGCTCTGGTTTTGTAATTTTGCAAAATCTGTTGGAGTCGAAGCCCGACATAGTTTGTATTCTGTAACCATGCACCACACAAAATTTTATAATATATTAAGTATCTATGTGTTAATGAGTTCTATAGTGTTCAAACATTCTGAAAATTACATTCTCTTTGTTTCTACATAAGCTTAAGTAAGTTTACAAGTTGTGGAATCTGCATTACAGGTGAGTTTATGTGCTGAGAGTAGCAAAATATCAAGAAATTATTTTATAAGTGTTATCATCACAGTGCATAGTATTTTGTGCAGTTTGGGAACTACGTGGTAAGTCTTGAGAGTTCAATGACGAAGAAATTAACTGCACAGTATTTGTAGTTGTGTTGTGCAGAGTTTTTCTGCGTGTTGTAGATCTGATAATTTCCATTGATAAAATGAAGAGGCAAGCCTCTATTTCCTTTTGTTTTTAGATCTTCCTAATGCCACCAGGATTCTACTGATATTTGTAAATAAAATTGTAGAGGTGCCTCCAAACAATAATCACTCAACTTAACATTGGTAGTACAAGTACTGTGAAAAATATTTCCATGATATTTTAGCAACAACGACTCCACCTTCCTTCAATTGAGGAAAATCTTTGTCTTTCTGTCTCTGCAAAGAAAATGCAGTTCAATGCATTTGAAGTGTATATAGATGAGGTAACGATAGAGGGGATGCAACATGTAGCTACAGTAATGGAAACATATAACTACAGTAATGGGATGCTTGGTCAGCCAATGGGCCACCCTAATCATAGTGGAGCAAACATGAGTATTGTTAGTCAACCTCATAGATCATGTGGAAACTTGTTTTTTGGATGTGCTGAAAAGAAAAACCAAAAAATCTTAGCATAACATTATTAATAATATATGGATACATATAAATTCTCAAGTCTATGTGTGTGTGTGTGTGTGTGTGTGTGTGTGTGTGTGTGTGTGAGAGAGAGAGAGAGAGAGAGAGAGAGAGAGAGAGAGAGAAATGTTATATATACAACTATATTATTCTTGATGTCTTTCTTATTTAGTGTATAATGTTTGTTAACAGAAAAGACAACACTTCACATCTTGTAGCTAAGAAAAAAACAGAAATACTATGTGATCTTATTTAAAAAAGGATCAAAAGTTATTTTTGGATTTTCTAATTATTCACATATCTACATTATTATTGTTTTAATATTAGATTAAAATATGAATATATTTATCGTATTAAAATGATTAATTTTTTGGGTAAGAGAGTAAGGTTAAATGTCACTAAATAATGCATGATTTTGTTGCAAGTAGTCTAAGTGATGATCACAATAGATAATGAATTTCTTGTAGATACTCTCTAGGTAATGTGGATACTCTCTAGGATAAAACCACCTTATGGTCCTTGAGCAATATCTAAAACCATTATTGATTCAATAAGAGGTCATCTTCCTCGAATGCAAGGAAATAAGTTAACGACCCAATACCTAGAGTCATTTGGCAGGAATGAAAATCTACCTCCTTATGGGGTCCACCAACTAGTTATTTGAGATGGTGTGGTTTTACTTAAATAATGGTGATGAGTTATCTTGCATTCGTGAATAGAAGACAATGATAATTATCCTCATTTCTAATTGACAACTTACTTTTGATATATTTTTTCATCTTCAAAAACTAATCCAAGTTATTATCATGGTCCAAACAATAACAGTAATTACTTTGAATTCAAACTACACCTTCTTTTATTAACATTCACCGTCATTCCTTTCATAAAGTATCCAAACTATCATTATAAAACTACCATCATTTATATTAAAATCCACACTACACAAACTATCATCATTGGATTACGAATATGATCCAAACAATCATCGAACTACGAATGTGAACTAGATCCACATTACAGTTATTCTTGTTAGCATTCACCAATATTCAAATAAAATTTACTCTTTAATTATCCTCTAAGTTATAAATCATACCTACCTACTTGATCCAAAAAATAATATTAGTTGTGTTGAAATACTCATTACAACTGCTCTTGTTACCATTTCTAACTATTCAAATGATATTTACTCTCTAATTATCCTCTCAGTTGTAAATTGTACCTACCTATTAGATAAATTAGATAAAGTTGGAATAACTAGGTTGTTACACCCATCTAGAAAAAAGTTACATCATTTAGCAAGAAATCTTTATCTAAGACTTTTATTAAGGTTTTGTCTCTCCCTTAAAAAAAATTTGTAATTTCATTTCAAAAAACAAAATAGCTAGTAATTGATTGTGACTATAATCCACATAGTATTCATTTTCATTAATAATAACTTTTTTAGGAGTTGACTACTATGCTTGCTTAACTAGAAGCCATCCTCATGAAGGTAAGACAACATAAAAATAGTTTATCGTCCACATATAATGATGGTCACCAAGATTAATAATAATTAGTGTTTCCAATGACTATTATCCTCATCCAAATGATAGTTTCCCTTAAGACTAGATGGCCTCAGAATCGATTATTAATCTTATCAAACAATAGTCGCCCACATTAACAATAGATAGTGTAGGAATTGATTATCACCCTCATTAAAGGATAATCACTCTCAATGATAATAGCTAGGATAGGATTGGATACCTATCACATGAATTGTATACCACCCTTATCAAATGATAGTATCCCTCCTTAATGATATCTAGCATAAAAACTTACTACCACCCTCATCTAAATGATAATCACCCTCAAATTTAAGGGTTGCTAGCACAAGGATTGACTACCATACTTAGCGAACAATGATTAATTTCAATAAAAATAACTAATAAAGGAATCAAATACTACCCTCATTCATAAGAGTATGTGATCCTATATAAGGGTAGCCAATTACTTAAGAATTGACTACCATCACCATAAACACAATAGTTTCCTTGATGCTTAATAACCAATGTAATAATTAACTACTACTGTCATTCAAATGATAGTCAATGCCATTAAGGGTAGCCAACTTAGTAATTGACTAGGATCCTCATATAAATGATATTGTCCCTCTATAATGATCACTAGTTGAGGATTGTCTACCATCCTTATTTGAAAAAAAATCACTCTAGTTAACTTATATATTTTATCTTAATGCTACTTGTCACCAGCTAGCCCAAAATGATAGTCACCCTCGTCATGTGTAGCAAACATGGGAATTAACTATCACCTTCATAGTATAACTAATGTGGAAAACGATTTCCACCTTCATTCAATACTAGATTAGCTTCCATATTAAGTGTACTCTTTCAAGCTTGGAAATTGACAACCAACTTCATCTAATGGATAGTCACCCTTACTAAGTGTATTAACTAGATTGAGAATTGACTATTACCTTATCACCCAAGTTATCTATAGCTATCACCCAAGTTAACTATAGCTATATTGGGAACTGACTACGACTAAGTAACCCTAGTTAAGTGTAGCTAGCATAAGAATTGACTACTATCAAATCCTCATGGTTAAGCATAGCTAGTTTAAGAATTGACCACCACTCTCATTCAAGCAATAATCTACCCTTTTACATGTAAATAGAGTGACTACATTTATCCACATTTAATTATAAGGATTCTCATTGATAGTAACTATGTATGGAAAGAGTGAGTTAATAGGTGGAGAAACTCAACCTTTCAAGTGGGTTTTTTTTTTTGTGATGTAAAGCTCTTTTTTTTATTTACTCATTTTTCAAAATTCCAATGGATAATCTTAAAATGACACAAAACCCTCGAGAGCATGGTCAAAGTTCTCATTAATCAATTAGAATTATAGTTTTCGACAAAATTCTTATTTAATTTGGGGAAGAATATCAATGGAAAAATATTGAGTCTCTCCATTAATTATTAATGATAAGTAAGTAACTTCAAAATTGACAACTATTCTCATCCACTAATAGTAATTAGTGCCAAAATTGACTACAACTTTCATCCATTAATAATAAATAACTTCAAAATTGACTAATACCTTGATCCACTATTAGTCCTTAGTGTGAAAATTAACTATTACTTTTATCCATTAACGATAACCAACATTAAAATTAACTACCATCCTCATCATTTAACAATTACTACTTTCAATATTACTTAGACCATTTATCTATTATTGATAATTAATTTACATAAATAATTTATTAATAATAATTATCTTTGAAATTGATTACCACTTCAAGTAATTAGTTCTTAAATTCACTACCTCCCTCATCATACTAGACTTTAAAATAAATCATCCATCATGAGTAAGTACCTTTGAAATGGACTTCCACGCTCATTCATTAATGATAAATAGTTTTTAAATTGACTCACACTCTCATAGTCTATGAGAGTGACCTAACTAGTTTGAAATTTGCTACCACCCCCTTTGTACTATTGTCAATGTGGAATCCACTAACTCCCTCATCGTGCTCTAGTGAAAATGAAGTGGAAAACATACAATCAACTCCCTCATCGTGCTCTAGTGAAAATGAAGTGGAAAACATACAATCATGTGTCATGTTCTTTGCTTTTGATGGAAACCACGAAACAAAGTACCTATGAACCATGCAATCAATCCACATCTTCATGACTATGACTTAAAACCACAAATTCATATCTATTGGTTTCCAAGCCCAAAGTCAACCTACATTTTTGCATGTGTCAATCATGAATGTCACATATGTGAAATCAAGCTAAAGTTTCTTTAACACGTGTCCTTGAAGATGACTTCTAAGGGGATATTTTTATTAATGTAATTATTATTGTAAGGACTGTAATTATTTCATTACAATTAATGTAAGGAGCTAGGGTTATTAATGTAATTATTTTATTTATACTTACTTAAAGTATTCTTAAAGAGAGGTTGGGAAGTTAGAATATGGTTTCGAAGTTAATTTAGTATTTATGTTAGTAGGATGTACTACTTCATTCTGGACACCCTATTGAACAAGCTTTATGGTATGTAAGGAAATTTAAACTATTCTAAACCAAACCCCCATATCAATATCAATATTAATATGGGATGAATTGCAAAAGGAGACATGATATTTATAATGATATAAATAATTCCAAGAAACCACAATATTGATTTATTTGACTTTATTATTACTCTTACACACACATCAATGAAGTTGACCACATAGAAGATCAATATGGTAGAGGCCACTCTAATGTTGACACCCTCATTTCTTGTATGCTTCGTGGCATGTGTTTAAGGGTGAAATATCTTGTGTGTATCAACGAGTTAAATTTCATACACTTGGGTACTTGGTCCTTGTTACAACTTTAGTGAGTGGTGGTCTATCTTCTTTATTTAATAACAAGAAAATAACAATAAATAATAAATTCTTTTCGGGAAGATATGAAAATTATTTTAAAATATCATTTTAAAGGATTTGATCTGGGTGAGTAAGAGGAGAAAATACTATGAGCATCCAACTTGGTCCAAGATACCTTGCACACAAAACATTCAAAAAAATATTGTTTTTGTGAACTCGACGTTTCGTCACAAATTTTGGAGGGAAGGAGAAATTTTGTTTTCGTGGCATGAAAACAAAAGAAAAAAATAGGGAGATAGATCCATTAGAACACTAGCAAACCCTCACTCATTACAAGGAAAATACCCTCTAGCAGAGGTTTTTGCGGACTCCCCTACAAAAATACCCCCAAAATATGTTTATAGCAGATGATACTAGCGAAGGTGAGCGGGCAAAGGTTTTAGCGAATGTTTTTACACCGGTGATTTTATATGTACATAACTCAATGGTGCGTTTATACAACAGGTGCATTAGTGCCCTCAAAACTAGCCTACTATAGCAGGGTTATTTCAAATAAAGAAAAATATTATCGAGTGCGCTACAGAAATAAGGGTGCATTGGGAAAATAATGACACACCATAATAGCGTTTTTTTTTTTTTTAAATCTATGGTGTGTAGCGTAACACTCAAAGCACTGATGCACTATTAGTAGAGCTCACCATTATATAGTTAAATAAAAAAAAAATTCGCACCAATGTAGGATTGTGTCAAAAAATATATTTTGGTGCACTCCATTGTATCATGTGCACCGATGCGCACCAGTGCTCCAATATGGAGCACCATGTTAGGGTTAATTTCTAAATTTAAGAGGTGTGTTATGTAAAACCAATCACACAGGGTCATCTATTATTATATTGCACCATGTCATGCTTGAACAAAAATTTTCACGCTATTGTAGTTTTTCTTGGCGTCCGAATGGTAAACCTACCATACTCACCCACCATACTCCACACATCACAAATGAGAATAGAATGTTGTTGTGGTTGCATGTGATCTGGTTGATGAGGTAAAGGAATATGAGTGCATGCGTAGATATTTATGGAGGCCATTCAAAGCATTGTGCCCTAGGACATTTAAAATCTAGTCATGGAAGCTCAACAGTTAAAAGATTTCCAACGTTGGATGGACGATGAAAATAAATAATTTACTTACCAAATTTCGTAGATTGTAAATTTATTGAGTGGTGTGCAAATATGTGGTGAAAGTGTGTTATGTTTTATGTATATTTATTATTTTCAAAAGTCAATTAATGCAGAAACACAAAGAACAGGACAATTATCAAACATAACATAATTAATTCAATGGTTCTTAACGGGCTTCAGTGTTGAGAGAACCAATCGTTCATTTAGTTATGTCTAAGTGTGTTATATGTTGATGTGACCCATCATGCTCCGAGGAGACTAGTTACAGGTTTTTCTTAATAAGGTCAAGTTGATGTGACCCGTCGTGCTTTGAGAGTGTTAGTTACAGGTTATTTTTATGTAAGGTCAAGTTGTATAATTGTCTGCTGAAGATATTTTGTATTTAGAATGCTATCCTATAGAACCGATAAATATCACAGAGGGTAATGTATTCACAGATGGTGGCATTTCCATAGAATGATTCAGTATTGAGATTGTCCTTCAATAGGTCAAGAAGCATCAGTTCTATAAGTACGTTAATGATGGTAAGAAGCATTTTCAATTTAAATGAGTCAAATGGGAAGCTCAAAAGTGTGGTGAAGCAAAGAGAGAAAAATGTGAGATTAGAGAGTGGGTGTATGTGCTAATGAAGACCATATCAGATAAAGAACCAGAAAAAATTAATATTGTAATTTGTGATTTAGTATTTTAAGTTTTGTAAAGTAGAGTTTACCTCTACGTGTGTTATTTATTGTAGAAAACTAATTTCTCCATTAAATGGGGAAGTTGGAATAATGTAGAAATTAGTTGTAATAGGTTTTCTTTGGAACCACAAGAAGTTATTATTGGAATAAGGTTTTGAGTTGGTTGTAGGGTGTCTTATCTATTATTAGAATCCTAGATCCACAATTCATGGATCTACAAAATTCTACTATTCGTATAAATATGTAACTTGCATGAAGAAATGAGAGATGAGAAAAATATATTTTATGCATATGTGAAAATGTCTCCTCTAATTTCCAATTCTCCCCTTCTTCTTCATGCAAAACTCCCTGTGAAAAAATTCCTATTATCCCTAATACAAATTTCCTCTATTTTCCCAAGACAATTGACTACACTCTCTGCACAATGTTGATTGTACTTCATCCCCATGATTCAAACAAATACGGAAGTGACTTCTACACCCACCCCTTGAAAAGTATTTAATGATTGGGATCTCTTACACTCAACAATAAAAAACAAATTATTCCCAATGATAGTAAAATTGATAAGTTTGGGTTTGGATTAATACCCATAATTAATTTCTTCCTTAGGATCCTCTTGGAAACTCCTAGACATTCCCTCTCTTATGGATAAATCAACTCGCATCTCTATCCATATTCCTAGCAGCTAGTATTGCTTTATATTTATTAAAATAAAAAACACAATTCTCATATTACATCGCTTGGCCATAGCCATATTCATATGTACATTATGCATAATTAAAATGAGGATTATAATGGGGATGTTACAACTAGTCTAACTGATATATAATAGAGTAATGAGTGAAGAGGATACATTTCCCTCATCCATGGGATAATATTGCAGAACATGGGAACCCTCAACATAGACTAGTAAACCTAGGAAGATAAATACTAGGTGGGTGTGTAATATCTCCAATATGTCTCTCTATTGTCCACTCACATCCCAACACAACCCACAATAAGTTAATTCTCATACATCTATCTCAATCCTCCAGATCTCTTCCCCTCATATTTAAAAATCAAAGGATTGGGATCCCCCTTCACTTCACATAGTCCCTCAAGCCTTCCCACTTCCCTCGAGGGCTCCAACATAAGTTGGCTAGGAATATCTCTTGTTGGGGACTCTAGGGATGCCAACTGCAACAAGAAAATATCATAGAAACAAGCTCACTAGGGTAGTGTAATATATCACACATAATATCACTCTACATGCCTAAAATATTGTTTATTCATGGATTTATATCTCCCACAAGATGCCACACACGCCCACTATGGTTGCCTTCAAGTTCTAACACTCTATTTTTGCTTAATGTCCCAAAACCTGCATGTAAAAACCACTCTCTTTCTCCATATGAATTTCCTTTTCCCCCGTGCAAGTTGTCTCTGATACTCCTCAGTGTTGATTGTACTCATCCCCCATGCTCTCATAACTATGGGATGTGACTTTTCACACCTACCCTCTTAGATATGTTTAAAAATTAGGGCTTTGATACAATCAAATGGAAAATTAGAAGTTTTATACATAATGATAAGTTTAGAAAGTGGGTTGAGATTAATAGAGATGGGTAATTCCCCCTTGGAACCCATTCTTATAACCTCTCTTAGACCCTCCCCTCTCTCATGGAAACGTATCTCCCATTACTCTGTCCATGTTCATATGCAACCATCATTACATTTAATTTATTATTATTACGATATACATTGTTTACAATTTACATATTCAGGCCTATGACTATACATCGTATTTACATTACATGTCCCCAATATGGGGATTAAAAAATTAGATGTTACATTCCCTTCCCCCTACAAATTGCACAATATTCATAATACTTGATTATTTTGCAGGTTCACAACTCCTGTAACAATTCCAACCATCAATCTCTAGTTCCCCACAACTGCACAAACCAAGGAGGTGTACCCCCTTATATACACTGGTATCCCTCAAGTTGTACCACTTCCCTTCCATATATTCAACACAAATTAGATAGTAACTCTCCAAGATATGGCTCTAGGAACAACCACTTTCCAAAATGGAGCCTTGCACACTTATATACAAGTGTACATTCATTTTTCTTCAAAATTTGAAAAACATTGTGGGTACTCCCTCTTCATGTTCTCCTCATGTTTCCACATGGTGTCTTTGGGATTATAACATGTCCATTGAACCTTTACCAGTCCTATGGATTTGTTCTTGATCACTTTGAATTTCTGGTCCAGAATGCGCACTAGCTCCACCCGAAAGTCCCTTTCGTGATCCACCTGGATCATAGTGAAATCAATCATGTGGTTAGGATCAAGGACATATTCTTTAATAAATATACATGAAAAACATTATGAATGCTTATTGATGCATGAAACACAAAAATGTAAGTAAATGGGCCTATCTTTTCCAAAACTTCAAATGACCCACACTTTCTCACTTCCAACTTTGGGAAACTTCCCAATCTTAGTGAGATCCTTTTAGCTTTCACTTTTAGAAACACATTCTTTCCAACATTGAGTTCCCCGTGTTCCCTAATTTTATCTACATAACTATTTTTCCTATCTTGTGTAACCTTCAAATTCTTCCCGTTCTTTACCATCTACTCTTCCATTTCCTTTAGTAATTTTTTTCCAATAACTACTCTTTCTATTGGGTTGTCCCAACTTACTGGTGTGTTTCATTTCCCAACAAACAAGACTTCAAACGAGATCATCTTTAGCAATTCATGATACCCATTATTATAGGAAAAATAAAATAAATGAGGGTAATCTTCCCACTTGGAAGGATTTTCCATTACATACATTATCAACATATCTTCAATTATCTGGTTAGTCCTCTATGTTTTCTCATATAAATACGAAAGATGTGTTATACTGAAAAGTCAAGAAGGATGCATTGTGTGGATGTGGCAATGATTATTGGTACATTGGTTTTATTATTAGTAAATTTTGATTGCATTATGGAAAACTTGGTATGCTGATAATTCATGTACAACGAATGATGGTTTCATTCTAGATAATATGATTAATGGTTGAATTTTTTTTTACATGAACAATAGTTGGAAGAGATGGAATTTTTAGATTAATATAATTATGAAAATCACTTCATGGTCTGAATGCAAATATTGTGTGTGAGATACTAACAACTTGTTTAGTTGCAAGTAAGTTGAGGACATTTCCGATAGAATAGTCTTGGATATGGAAATTATGTAAGTCCATAGGGAAGACTGATATCTATAACTGCAAGAGCCAAACATAATGAGAAAAAATTTCATGCATGGGAGTATTTATCTTTTGTTTAAATAGATTTGAGAAATTAATAATAGGAAATTGTTATGATATGCTAAAAATTTGTTTGGATGCATGAAAAATTGAGAAGATTGAAAGGGAAATGGTCTTGGATATGGAAGTGATGCAAGCCCATAAGGAAGACTGATATCTACTGTTGTAAGAGCCAAACAACTAGGAGAAGAAAAACTTATGTTTGGGAAATTATGTTCTCTTGTGTAAAATATATTTGAAATTTTATAATGTATGATGATGTCTCATATTGACTATATCCATATGATGCAAACAAACGATTGCCACAAGTTGTGAATTGCTAGTGTACATCTAGCAACAAGTTTGTATTTGTCTGCATGAGAACACATTGGGAAATTATGGATCACTCGAGGAACTGTATATCAGTGAAAGGCATACTTGAGCCTAGAGAGTGAGGAAAACAAATAGAAGCAAGTTGTCAGGATTGCAGAAGAACTAGCTTGTCATGCCTGAAGAGTGAGATCATGTGTGAGTTGCATTGTAGCAACAAGGTTTCTGCTAAATTATTTCCTGGTAGTTCTTCCTAGAAACAAGTCCCTTGAGATCCCAATAGTGATATTCCCAGTGACTTGTGCTAGATAGATCTTAATAAATGAATGGTGCATCATGATGGACTGAGAACAGTAAAGGGGGCACATTCGTTGGTTCAACCCTGATAAATGAATGGTAACTTCCTTAGGCTATCGTTAATAAATGAATGGTACATTCTTTGGGTTGGGAAGGTCAAGAGGAAGAGAGCTGGTGGAAATCGAGATAGTTGTAGGAGAATGCCAGTGGCTTATGTATATGTTTCAGTCCAGGGTTCATTTGTATCTATGTTTGAGGGCCTAGAGAGCCTATGTATTTTTGGTATTGGGGGTCATATTTCATATGTAATTCTTCTTAGGTTGTAATGTCTATGTGATTTTGGGCTACAGAGCCTATATGTTGATTAATGGTTAGGTATCTGGAATTGTAAAATTAAATTACACTTGTAGGTGTTGTGTACCGAGGACAGTGAAAAAATAAGGGGGAGGGGAATGTAATATCCCTGTTTCTAATCCCCATGAATTATAATGTAATCGTATAAATGTGAATTAGGTTGGCAAATAGATGTGTTGGGGAAAAGACCATGTATTGATTTAATGTGGTCGAGGGCCAAATTGCATATTATGAACATTGGAATAATTAGTAAAAGTAATAATTGTTGGTTGTGATACAAAATATATGAAGAATGATGGAGGGGATATGATTCCATAAGAGAGAGGGGTCC
>JASDQU010014189.1:212192-229053 GCA_032191745.1 Picea mariana
ATCTCATTAAATGGAGGAAACTACCGGCTGAAGATTCCACTTGGGAAGATGAGTCTTTTATACAGAAGCATCCAGAGTTACTCAAGCATTGCAGACAACACTTGTCTCAAGGGGAGAGGCATGTTAAGCCCTAATATTGGCTCATTACCCCTTACTTGGGGCATATTAGATTAGTAATGTTATTTAATTTATGTCGGCTTTAGGCCATTAGTTGTAATTTAGATTAGTAATGTTATTTTATTTATGTCGGCTTTAGGCCATTAGTTGTAATTATACCTCCTAGTATCCTATATATACCAAGGAGACATTTTCATTTTGAATCATCTTGTACTTGAACATTTAAGTGGGGTAAAAGGAGGTTGCCCCCTCAAAGAGGCTTATTATCTGAAATTATCTCTTTTTCAAGGCGTTGAGTACTTTTCCTAAGGTTTTTCTATGCTATATTGATGTTTGGTTCTTAACAGTCACTTTCCAGGTAATAGAGGAAACTTTGTCAGCCACCATGGAGATCCCTCCATGTGGTGAAAGGTAGTCTAAAGGCATGCCTTTGGATGTGCTATGTTATGAGGAGTTCATCAAACCAGACTTTTTAAATGGGAAAGTCGAAGAGGGCATTCTAAGAAGATATTTGCGGGAGCCTTTTTAGAAGCTCCTGAGAGAGATTAGGAAATATTTCACCTGTGAAGGAAGGTTCAACATAATTCACTCACATCACGTCAGATTGTTGATGCATTTCACTAGAAGGAGACCCTTAAACCTGCCTTTCTTCTTGCACCAAAGCCTCCAAGAAATGGAAGACGACATCCGGGATGATACAAATCAACTGAAGAAGAAACCATATCATGTCTCATTGATTAAATTGTTGATAGTTGAGGAGTTGAGGCAATTGAGAAACAACTGGGATTCGTTCCTACTCACAACCAACATCCCTAGGGGACCTAAAGGGGATTCCTCTCTACTGGAAAAAAAAGTAACATCTCATCACACAGAGGCAGAAATAAGAAGGACCGCAGAAGAAGGAAATACATTGGCAGCCACATCTCCCCAACATCCAATACCCTGGAAGCAGAGCAGGCCAAGAAATAACAAAGAGACCAGGGAGGCCCAAGTCCCAAATGAGCCGCTCAAAAAGTCAACAGCCGAAGAATTACTCATGCGTGCCATTTGATTGGAACCTGCCGAAGGTCCAAGTTTAGAAGCCTATGACAGAAGGAGAAGGAAAGACACTAAAGGCACATATATTCATGAACCGACACAACAACTAAAGAAAGTGCATATCACCATTGTTGAGTTGTACCAGAAGAACATGGAACTAAAACAATAGTTAGCAACGAAGACCCTTGAGGCATCAATGCCACAAGGCTAAGAGGGAAACATGACATGGATCAAGAGACATCTCAGGGAAGCATAAGATACAATCATCTAGCTACGGAAAGAACACAGGATGTCAGAAGAAATAAATGAAAAGCACTTCAATAAATGTAGACCGACACTGGAAAACATCCGCTCAGCTCTGGACATCGCGCAGAAGAGGCTGAAATGGAACGCAATTCTACAAAGGCAAGTAATGAATATGAAAAGGTGCAACTGGTCTCTCAGGAGAATGCAGCATACGTCTAAGCTATAGATGAAGCCAAAAGCATGATCGACCAACTCCATTTTTGTCTTTTCAATGTGGCACACATTTTGTCTCCCCGTGTCCTGCTTTCCACCAGAGAGTAGGGACTCTAACAGATACCCATGCAACAAGCATACAAAGTGCAACATTGGAATCCCATCTATTGCAAAGGATAGGTGTACGTGGGATGTATGACAGTTTGAATAGAGTCATCTTTCCCTAATTGGGGTCATCATTTTGGAAACACCCGTGACAGTCTGCAACCACCCGCCATATGTACGCTCCAGCAAATGATCGTGCGATAGAATCAAGGTCGTTACAATAGGTGGCAGGAGTCTGACAGAGCACTTGATCAACCAGATACCCTGTCAAAGGAAAGCATCGACACATCACCCTCTAATGACGATATGTTATAGATGAATGAACCTTCATGGAAAAGACAAGCGATTATGATGCAACTGAGTACAGTCAATTTCTATTTTTAGAAAATTTCCATACAAAGAGTCATCCAACAAAGAATAGTCAGAGTCTAATTCCTAGGGATAGTGGTTAGAAAGTAGCGTAGCCTGAGTGGCACACCCTAGTCTATATATTTCTTCTTATCAATGTAAGACAAGTTGATTAGCAAAATAGTGTAGACAGATACTATTGAATGTATCTTTCGAGCTCGATTGAAATTTAATGCAAAGGTCCTGAAACTTTGATGAAAACATTCTAATGGTGGCAATCTAATGGATTGTATTCTCTCTTTGCATACATGATTCCCTATGTTCTTTATATTCATATCTATATTTTTGGTCTAAATAGGAACGTGATTCGAATCTAGAATTCACCGCATGGTGCTCTAGATTCGTGCCATTTAAACGACTATGTTTCTTCTAATTGAGCTCTGAATTCATCTCTAGCGATGCTCTAAGTTGCTTCATGCATTTTTCTCCCACCACACATTACAATTTTTAACTGAAAGACTCTTGCTCATTTATACTTTATCCTTTCAAGTTCAGTCTCTAAGTCGTTTTTTTCTATCGCCTTCTTAAACTAACTCCATATCCCAAGGTATTTCTTTTCTTTCTCCAATAGAACCAGAAAATATCGTAGGAAAGTGTTAAATCTAGCCGAAAATTTAAAGCCATAACCTATTCAGAGACGAAGTCTCAGAGAGATCCCTCTCCAGGCCAGAAAGGCTATTTTCTGGCCTCAAAGTGGTTTGAAGGTTTCCTCTATCATTCATTTTCTCATCCAAATGAATTTTACAGAGAGCCAACATTTTGGCGTCGATGTCGGGGATGAAATTGAATCAATTTTCCATGAGAGAACAACTAAAATATATAGTTTTGAGCCCTGAGGGTAGCAGTGGGACAAAAATACATGTTGTCTGAAAAATTTACCCTGGTGACTTGAGTGAAAGAGACAAGTAGCACGTAGTAGAGCCATTGAAGAACCCTGTCTCCCAAGACCAATTATACTAGAGAAAATCCTAACCCAAACCCTGTTGAGCCCGTGTATGACCTTGATATACTTCTGCGTAGGGTGAGGGAGTAGGTGCAAGACTTGTTCTATTACCTAGAAAAAAATATGTCCTTACCCAAGGATGGGGCACAAAGCATTGACAACCTCCACTTTGACACCCTGTTCGAACAAACTTTTTTCAGGTCTAAATCAGAAACCATCTTGGATCATATAGTCTTCAACGAGGAGAGGTTATGATATATAATACCAAACAAAATCCAAAAAGCTATAAATCCTGCTCAGAATATCCCACAAATCCAAAATCCCCCTAGAGAAATGGTCTCCATATTTCCCCCCCTTGTTCTGCGAGCCCAACTACACGATTTTCCCCAGAACTACAACCAGAGGATCAAGTTGTATGATGCCGAGGGAAATGATTCTTCCCAAAATCACCTGGATTGGTTCAATGATTTCGTTGATCTAGAAGAGGTACACCATGCAGATGTGAAGATGAGGTTTTTCACACAAATTTTTTTGGGGGAGGTTAGAAAGTGGTTCAAGGCCCTCCCAGAAGCAAGCATCCTTGACTTCATCGCATTTGAGAAAACGTTCATTGCTAGGTGGGGAGACAAAAAGAATCCTTTGCAGACACTGACGCAGTAAAACAATATGAAGAGAGCACCAGAGGAGATGGTGCAAGAGTTCTCAGCTCGTTTCATTAGGGTCTACAACTCAATTCCTGCAGAAGTTNCCCCCCCCCCGGGGCTACGCATCTTCGATACATCGATTCTTTCGACAACGATTTCACCTTGTTGTTTAGGGAGAGAAGATATGCCAATTTAGATGCAAATATGAGTGACACAATTGAATTTGAGGTAAGCTTGATGTAATCAAGAAAGATTAAACAAAGTTTCAACAAAGGTGGGAAGAAACCTCAAGGAGATGCACAGTCGTCGACTTCTCGACCCTCGAAAGACAAGTTCGACTTGATGATGAAGACAATAGAGAAGCTGATGGAAATAATGTTTGTGGGAAACAAGATTTCCGCTCGAGAACAACATGACCTCTAGCCCAGAAATTAGAACCTTAGAAGAGGTCCGGTCTTGCAGATCAGGTAGAGGGAACAGAGAAATCAGGGGAACCAAAAAATAAGGCCCCTGTTCCAGAACAATTATGTGGATGAAGATTTTGATCAAATGTTCCAAGATAAAATGCATTGTTGTGACGAAAAGAATACTCGCGTGTTCTTGAAGAAGGGAGAACACGTTCAATACATGAGAGAAAATGAGGATATTATGCTGGAAACTGATGACACGTTGTCTTGGGAAACAGAGGAATTTAGGAAAGGCTACCACAATGCCATCATGCAGTTCCAAAAGCAGTACAACCTCAGGAGAAGAATGGTGTCTACAGAACCACAATAGATTAATCCCATAAGGGAACCACAGGTAGACATCCCTTCCACGAACTGACCAAAGAAAGATAACCCAACCAAGGATGCGACTGAAAAGGGAAAGTCAAAGGAAGAGGTTCCAGAGAAAGCACCACAAACAAGTCAGGAGGAAGGTGTCAAGGATGTAGAAAAGGTCTACCCCCCTTTTAATTTTGAGAGAGAAATGGCCAATATTAAAATCTCTGTCCCTTTCAATGATCTGATCAAGAAAGGAGAATATCATGATCATATTATTCAAATGCTAAATATGGGAGAGACTCCCAACACCCTGAACGTCTAGGATGAGCACCTTGCCATTTTGTTTGGTCCGCGTGTGGAGGAAACAGGAAATACTGAGGATGTTCCCCCATTCTATGTCATCCTCAAGATCCATGACATGACTTTTCATAATGCCATGCTGGATTTGGGCACATCACACAATCTTATTCCCAAGGTGATCATGGATGAGTTGGGTTTGGACATCACTAGGCCCTATAAGGATATTTTTTCTTTCGATTCAAGGAAAGTGAAATGTTTGGGTCTGATCAAAGATTTGGTTGTGTCGCTATCCCAAATCCATTCTAATAACTTGGTTATGGATGTGGTTGTGGCCGATATACCCCCTAAATTTGGCATGCTATTGTCCATGTCACGGGCCCTGAAATTGAAGGGAACCCTACAGATGGATATGTCATATGCCACTATTCTTGTCTTCGGCCAAGAGATATGGTTGTACAGAGAGGTGTTTCTCAAATACATGGTGAGTATCAAGAATCAGCCAAATAACCACCCTATATACTCCATCGACACTGAGATTGGCTCCTCCATATTTTATAATGACATGAGATTTGAAGAGGAAGGGTTGACGACGGTCATGACTGTTGAGGATAAATCAACATGACGAGCAGCAGAATGCTTAGATCTGAGGAATTTCCCAAAGAACAATATGTGGAACATGATCTTCGATGGAGTCGTTAGAAAGGAAGGAGCAGGGGCCAGTGTGTGGATATGTCCTCCCAAGGTAGGCACAAAACTCTTCTCGTACAAACTCGCCTTTGATTGTACAAATAATATGGTAGAGTATGAAGCATTGATTTTGGGTCTGAGAGTTTTGAAAGAGTTGGGCACAAAAAGGATAGTGGTGCATGGATATTTTGAGCTCGTCATAAACCAAGTGAAAGGTGTATACCAATCCAAGAACCCTAGACTAAGGGCGTATAGAAACCTTGTGCTGGACCTTCTCAAATAATTCTTAGAGTGTAATCTATTAGCGATCCCGAGGGGAAAGAATCAAATTGATGACTCCTTGGCCACCTCGGCCTCAGTTTTTTAGATTCCCATTTTCCCAAACAAAAAGTTTGAGATCAAAGTCAAACACATGCCGACGATACCCAATAATATCAAATAGTGGCAGGTGTTTGAGGATGACAAACATGTGGAGATATTTCTCAAAATGAGCAATGAGTTCGCCAATGTAAACATTGATGATGAGTGTTTTTGCAAAGAATATGAAAGCACAACTGTGCGCAACAATGACGATCCCTTTCAGAACTATATAGTTGGGAGGGACATAATGCATCTAAAGAACAATATCATCCCAAAAGGATTAGCTCCATTGGAAAAGATGTTGGATGAAAATGATGTGGCTAGAAATCCCAAGATCACTGTGAACGATGAGGATGTCAAGGATTGCAACATTGGGACTCAGGAGAATCCGAAGATAATCAAATTATCAAATATGCTTAGTTCGGAGGTCAAACAAGACTACATCAAACTCATGAAGGATTTTCCTGATGTTTTCACTTGGAGTTATGATGAATTGAAAGTATACGACACTAAAGTGATTCAACACATCATTCCTCTCAAAGAAGACAAAAAACCTTTCAAGAAAAAGATAAGACAGATCAATCCCCTACCGCTTCCACTAATCTAAAAGGAGGTAAAGAAACTTTTTGAAGAAAAAATTATTGTTTCTTTAAGATTTTTGAAATGGGTTGCCAACCTAGTTCTTGTAAGGAAAAAGAGCAACAAAATAAGGTTGTGCATGGATTTTCAAAACTTGAACAAAGTATCCCTCAAGGACAACTATGCGCTCCCTAAGATGGACTATATCCTATAGAAGGTAGTGGGATCCCAGAAGATATATATGCTAGATGGATTTTTCAGGTTATAATCATATCATAATACACCCAGAGGACAGATAAAAGACAACTTTCATGACACCATGGGGTACATTTATGTATGATAAGATGCCATTCGGCCTTATGAATGCTGGAGCTAATTTATAGAGGGTGATGGATATAGAATTTTCCAAGGAAAAGGACAAATTTATCGTGATCTATCTGGATGACATCACAGTGTATTCTAACTCTGAGGAAAAACACCTTGAGCATCTAAAGAGGGTCTTCCATAAGTGTAGGAAGTTCGACATATCGTTGAATCCAAAAAAGTATCATTTTAGAATGAAAGAAGGGAAAATTTTGGGGCACATCATCTCGAAGGAGGGTATAAATATAGATCCCAGTAGGGTAGAAGGAATACTAAAAATCATCACTTCGCGCAACAAGAAGGAGGTGCAATCCTTCCTAGGAAAGGTGAATTTCTTGAGAAGATTCATCCTGAATATGGCAGAAATTATAAATCATATCACCTGCATGATTGATGAAGACCCCCTACCTCAGCAGGGTCCATTGACCTCTCGGTCTCTGGATCGTTCCAATTTCTAGGCTGAAATGGCTCTTCGGGATCCTGTTGGAACCCTTTGAACAAATCCATAGGTCCCTCATGAAAAATCCACCATCACAAGAAATGCACCAAGTGTGAGTCTTCACCTATATATGGACACTAGATATGACTGCGACCTTTTCCGAAAAGGGATTCTGGGTTTCACGACTTCGGGAATCCTGTAGTTGTGAGTCTCTTGACTCTTCAATCCCCGAAACCCAAAATGCCGAAATTCCAAAATGGATTCATTGATGGTTAGCCCCTGGACAAACCTCGATCCATGTCATCACCTTTCTCATGACCACAGCCCTATTCCAAAGGTGCCTCACATTTCGCGACTTCGGGACTTCTTACACCAAGTGTTCCAACTCCTTGTTCTCGGGATTGCCAAAGTGCCGAATTCTAAAATGGCTCAATGTGTGACTGCAGCCCCACTCCCAAGGCACGTCACATTTCACGACTTCGGGGTTTCTAACACCAAATGCCCCGACTCCTTGTCCTTGGAACTTCCAGAAAGACAAAACCTGAACTGTCGAAATGTATGACCATAGTCCCACTCCAACAATATGTCACTTTCAGGACTTCAGGGTTTCCAATGCCGAAGTACCCAGTTTCTTGTCCTTGGGATGGCCAAAAAGATAAACCTTGAAATGTCGAAATGTGTGACCCTGTTTCATGACCACACTACTCCTCCATCTGTTTTCAGGTTTTCATGTTTCAGGACTTCACAATCCCAACTACAACAACTCCCTGCCCCTTCGAGCTATCAGTATCCGAAATACCGTAGTATTGATCCCCGAAACAATGGTCTTCTGCTCCAAAATGGGATCAACGGCTCATAGCCTCTCTTGATCCAATGGCTTGTGTCTTTTCAGGATTTCATGGGTCAAGAGTTCCAAACTATTACCCTACGCATTCCTGGTAGCCAAAATGCCGAAATCCTCCTTTTAGGAATTTCCCCAAAACCTCGACCACTCGTCATGTGTCCTCCTGTTGGATGGTCATGATCCTTTCAAGATTTCGTGGGTCAAGAGTCCTGACTCTTTCCCTTTGTATCTCTCGGTAGCCGAAATGTCGAAAAATGCCTTTCGTTCCCCTATTCACATACAAGGGTTAAACCTCATGCACCTTCTCCTAGATCTGAGGGCTATCATTCCATGCACCCAGATATGACGACCCAGATATCTTTCTCCTACGCACTCTCCTCCTTCTTACCTGGATGTAGATTCAACGGTCCAGATCTCGTTCTCTCCAGCTGATCTCATGACAGCTGTGCTCCCTCCTGAGATTGCACTTCTTCTTGAACTTGGAAGACTTCAAATGCTTCAAAGGTATCATGCTTTTCTCCTGCTATGAAGCCTGTATCCTCAGCTCCCACCTGTGTTCTAAAGACATTGTCCCTTCTAAGCTTTTCAACTCTTATCCACCAAAGGGTGTCTCGAATTCTACAATTCCTTGCAATTATGGCTCTATGCGCAAAGGCACTTTTCCTCCTGAGCTTAGTCCTCTCTAAAACCTCAATGGTTTCTCAACCTCTACACTCCTTGTTGGATCCCTGCACACAATTGTGCTATCCATCCTAAGATTGGTCAACTCAGGAACCTTGAAAGGTTTCTCAATCTTCTTCTCCTCTCGGCTACTGCTTTGTGCGCAAAGGCACTATTCCTTTTGAGCTTCTGAACTTGAGAAAAGTTCACTTTGAGTGAACTCCTTGCGCTATTCCTTCTGAGCTTAAGAAATTCAGACAAGTTCTTATTCACACACTCCTTGTGCTGCTGAGTTTTCAGATAACTCAATTCGAAGTATTTCTTGCAAAGAAATGCTTCACGCCCTCCTGGCGTTCTTCTGCTCGATGCAGACCTTGCAGAGCCTTTCTTCACAGAGTGTTTAGTAACTCTGTAAGTGCCCTCTCCTTGACACTTCCCTTTCCTCGGAACTCAAAATGGAGTTCTCTGGTGCACTCTTTGCACTCGCTCAATGCCCTCCTGGCAGAGTTTTACAGAACCTTCAGTACTTCTGTTTCTTTTCTATGCCTTCCTTTGCACAGTTCCTCATCCTCCAAGGTGTTCAACAACCTTGAGATTCTTCCTTGAATCTGTGAAGCTTTCTGGTGTGCACTCCTTGCATGTTCTTTCTGACTTTGCAGAGCTCAGATGCGCACTCCTTGCGCTGGATACAAAACTTCCAATGTTATGTTGTGCACTCCTTGCACGGCCTAAAGAACCTAGATAGAAACCGACAAACTCACAAACAGATAGTAAAATCTATCTATAACTTGTATCTACAACATACAAGTTACATTCAAATGCATAAACATACACAGACAATTCATGGGCATGAAAAACTTCTCTTTGTATTAATTTCCAAATGTCTATCCAAATGTTTACAAAGGATGGATTGTAACAAATCTCAGCTCTCTCTTGAGACCTCTCTACCTGAGAACTCTCCTTCTAACTCTCTACTCAAATTTCTTAATTACAAAATGAGGGCTTCTATGAGCTTATCCTCCACCTCACCATCTCTGAGCTATTGCTATCACTGAGTGGCTCCTACAGCTACATTATATAAATGGATGTCCAGTCCTGACTGATCTAGGCTTAGCTGTAGGTAACCATTAAAGGAAATCTCAACCACTACCTATAAAAAGGTGTGGCCTGGCATTAAAATCCTTACAACATTTATTGAAATGTCAAATTTCAAAATTGAGAGGGTTGCACCTCTCCCTTTCTTCATTAAATGCATGTTGGATGTGTTGGCTGGATGGCACACTGCTGACGTGGAGTGATGCTCCTACATCATACTCCTCAGCTGAAAAAATCATGATCTCCTAATCATGAGCTCCTCTTCTCCAGTGTTGAAATCCACCTGGATCCCAAACTTTCCCTTGGAGCTGTCCATCTTCTCCTCTCCAGCTATGTTGTTGTTGTTGCTACTGCTTCTTCTTCATTGCTGCTCTTGCAGGCTCCCTTCTTTTCAGCTTCTCGTTGTTGGCAGTCTCTGCTACTGAACTCAACATCAACCTTCTAATTTCTTCAATTACCTAATGCAGCTACTCCAGTGGCTACCTCTTTGTATGCAGCCTTCTCTTTGCACTTCTTCCTCCTTATTTGTGGGCAAATCTTCCTGATCTCCCATGCGGTGTTTATTTACCTTTGTGGCACTGAGTGGCCACTCTACTGCAGACTCCAATTCTACAGTCTCCTCACCAAGTTGTTGCTCAACTTCTTCTTGTGACAGTTCTATTGCTTCCATTTCTCTTGCTGGCATACTTACAACTTCTTCCAGCTTCTCCTGGGGCTGGTATGCTCCACTACCTTCTTCCAACTTAGCTTGTTGGATGTGCAAGCCTTGCACCATCACCCTTCTCTCCAGGGCTTCCAATTCTTCACACATATCAACAAAATCCATGCTGTCTGCTTCTTCTCCTACTGCAGGCTTCAGTGCTGCAGTCATCTCTGTTTCAACTTCCTGGCTGAAAATTTTGAGCCATTATGTTGAACGCTCATCCTTTTCTCCTTGGGAAAACATCAATGTCTGCCACTTCTTCCTCCATGATAGTTTCTATTGGTTGTCTCTCTTCTGTTGCTGCATCTGCAACACATGCTCTAGCCTCAACTGGGCTACTTGGTAGGAATACTCGAATTCCCCCAATCATCAAAATGTTATTTTGATTCTCTCCTATCAACACTCCTTGTCGATCTGAAATCTCCTCTGAGTTCATGAGACTCTTAGACGGTCTCATCTCCTTTCCCCTGCACACCTAAATTTTTGGAATTTTCTGCTGCCCACCTGGTAGTCTATGGGATCCAGTGGTCCCATCTCATTTCCCACCTGGAAATCTAAACTTTCAACACTGCTCCCCTGATAGTACGCAAGACCTTCCACTGATCTATTTCCATTGTCCACCTGGCAACTCGAAAGTTCACCTCTACCCACCTAGCAATTTATGAGATCCTCTGTTAATCTCATACCATTGCCCTCCTAGAAATATGAATTTCCATGGCTATCCTCCTGACAGTCTATGAGATCCTCAAATGATCTCATTTCATTTCCCACCTGGAAATTCAAAAATTCATCCCTACCCTCCTGGTAGTTTATGAGATCTGAAACTGATCCCTCTTCCTCATCATTGAAGGTTTCTTTGACTTCTGGCTCACAGATGCAAACCAGCTCTATGTCACTGAGGCTTTCAGCATACCTCAACCACTTCCTCAACTCTTTTTGTTGTTTCCTAGCCAACAACTTTTGAACAGGCCATTTGTCTTTCTTGTTCAGAGGCCATTCGTACCTCTAGTATACTTTTTCCTCCTACTGCATCTTCAATATCAGCTCTTCCATTCTCTCTCTTATCTCAGTGAGTTCCTTGTCAATCTCTGCTTTATTCATCTGCTGGTGGTCTCCTCTTCCACGATGCTCATGGCCTTTAGTAGCCATTTCCATCTTTCACCAGCCCTCCTGGCAAGTGTATGGATCACTCTACGTCTGAGAGCATCTCCATGTCCTCTTACAGCTCGACTGGCTGTATATCATTTGCTGCACACCTTGCAACAATCACCACAAATATTTAACACCCTCCTTCTTTCACCTCTTGTATACAGATTAATCTCTGCTTCTGATTCCACTTGATGTTACCATAATTTCTCCCATTGCCTCTCCTTTTTTTGTGAACAAAGTAACGATCTCCTCTTTCTCTTTTGTCTGAAATCTATAGAAAAAAATGAGCTCTGATACCACTTGATGTGTATCAGAGTATTTTCTTTATCTACTCTGCGTCCCTCTGCCCATAGTATACAAACAAAGAATCAGGCTCTGATACCACTTGATGCAGACCCCCTATCTCAACAGGGTCCACTGACCTCCCGGTGTCTGGATCATTCAAATTTTTGGGCCAAAATGGCTCCTCAGGCTCCTGTTGGAACCCTTTGAACAAATCCACAAGTCCCTCACAAAAACTCCACCAGTACAAGAAATGCACCAGGCATGAGTCTTCACCTATACACGACCACCAGGTATGACCGCGACCTTTTCTGAAAAGGGATTTCGGGTTTCGCGACTTCGGGAATCCTAAAGTCGCGAGTCTCTTGACCCTTCAATCCTTGAAACCCGAAATGATGAAATGACGAAATGGATTCGCCAACGATTAGCCCCTGGCCAAACCTCAGTCCATGTGACCACCTTCCTCGTGACCACAACCCTATTCCAAAGGTGCGTTGCGTTTTACGACTTCGGGACTTTCGACGCCAAGTGTTCCAACTCCTTGTTCATGGGATTGCTAAAGTGTAGAATTCTGAAATGGCTCAATGTGTGACCGTAGCCCCACTCCCAAGGCACATCACATTTCATGACTTCGGGGTTTCTAACACCAAGCACCCCGACTCCTTTTCCTTGGAACTTTCAGAAAGCCGAACCCCGAACTACCGAAATGTATGACCGTAGTCCGACTCCAACAATACGTCACTTTCGGGACTTCATGGTTTCCAATGCCAAAGTACCCGGTTTCTTGTCCTTGGGATGGCCGAAAAGACGATTCCTGAAATGCCAAAATGTGTGACCCTGTTCCATGACCACACTACTCATCCATCTGTTTTTGGGTTTTCACATTTCGGGACTTCGCGATCCCGACTGCAACAACTCCCTACCCCTTCGAGCTCTCGGTATCTGAAATACCGAAGTATTGATACTTGAAGCACCGGTGTTTCGCTCCAAAATGGGATCAATGGATCATATCCTCTCCTGATTTGATGGCTTGTGTATTTTTTGGATTTCACAGGTCAAGAGTTCCAAAATCTTACCCTTTGCATTCCCGGTAGCCGAAATGTCGAAATCCTCCTTTCGAGAATTTCCCTGAAACCTCGACCGCTCGTCATGTGTCCTCCTATTGGACGGTCATGATCCTTTCAAGATTTCATGGGTCAAGAGTCTCGACTCTTTCCCTTTGTATCTCCTGATGGCCGAAATTCCGAAAAAGGCCTTTCATTCCCCTCTTCACATATGAGGGTTAAACCTTGTGCACCTTCTCCTGGATCTGATGGCTATTGGTCCATGCGCCCAGATCTCTTTCTCCTGCACACTCTCCTCCTACTTACCTGGATGTAGATTCAACGGTCTCGATCTCATTCTCTCCAGCTGATCTCATGGCAGTCGTGCTCCCTCCTGAGCTTGCGCTTCTTCCTGAACTTGGAATACTTCAAACGCTTCAAAGGTCTCAGCCTTTGCTCCTGCTGTGAAGCTTGTATCCTCGGCTCCCACCTGCATTCTAAAGACGCTGTCCCTCCTAATATTTTCAATTCTTATTCACTAAAGGATGTCTCAACTTCTGCAATTCCTTGTAGCTATGGCTCTCTGTGCAAAGGCACTTTTCCTCCCGAGCTTAGTCCTCTCTGAAACCTCAAAGGTATCTCGACCTCTACACTCCTTGCAGGATCCCTGGACACAACTGTGTTATCTGTCCTGAGCTTGGTCAACTCAGGAACCTTGAAAGGTTTCTCAATCTTCTGCTCCTCTCAGCTACTGCTCTGTGCACAAAGGCACTATTCCTTCCGAGATTCTAAACTTGAGACAAGTTCACTCTAATTGCACTCCTTGAGCTATTCCTTTTGAGCTTAATAACTTCAGACAAGTTCTTATTCACACACTCCTTGTGCTACTGAGTTTTCAGATAACTCAATTCAAAGTATTTCTTGAAATGAAATGCTTCAAGCCCTCCAGGCGTTCTTCTACTCGATGCACACCTTGCAGAGCCTTTCTTCACAGAGTGTTCAGTAACTTTGTAAGTTCCCTCTCCTTGACACCTCCCTTTCCTCAGAACTCAAAATGGAGTTCTCTGGTGCACTCTTTGCACTCACTCAATGCCCGCCTAGCAGAGTTTTACAGAACCTTCAGTAGTTCTGTTTCTTTTCTGTGCCTTCCTTTGCAAAGTTCCTCATCCTCCAAGGTGTTCAACAACCTTGAGACTCCTCCTTGAATCTGTGAATATTTCTAGTGTGCACTCTTTGCACGTTCTTTCTGACTCCGCAGAGCTCAGATGCGCACTCCTTGCGCTGGCTGCAGAACTTCCAATGTTTTGTTGTGCACTCCTTGCGCGGCCTAAAGAACCCGGATAGAAACCAACAAACTCACAAACAGATAGTAAAATCTATCTATAACCTGTATCTACAACATACAAGTTACATTCAAATGCATAAACATACACAGACAATTCATGGGCAGGCAGAAATGTTCTTTGTATTAATTTCCAAATGTCTATCCAAATGTTTACAAAGGATGGACTGTAACAAGTCTCAGCTCTCTCTTGAGACCTCTCTATCTGAGAACTCTCCTCCTAACTCTCTACTCAAATTTCTTAATTACAAAATGAGGGATTCTATGAGTTTATCCTTCACCTCACTATCTTTGAGTTATCGCTATCACAGAGCGGCTCCTATGGCTACATTATATAAATGGATGTCCAGTTCTAACTAATCTAGGCTTAGTTGTAGGTAACCATTAAAGGAAATCTCAACCACTACCTGTACAAAGGCACGGTCTAGCATTAAAAGCCTTACAACATTTATTGAAATTTCAAATTTCAAAATTGAGAGGGTTGTGCCTCTCCCTTTCTTCATTAAATGCATACTGGATGTGTTGGTTGGCTGGCACGCTATTGACGTGGAGTGATGCTCCTGCATCATACTCCTCAGCTGAAAAAATCATGATCTCGTGATCATGAGCTCCTCTTCTCCAGTGTTGAAATCCACCTAGATCCCAAACTTTCCCTTGGAGTTGTCCATCTGCTCCTTTCCAGTGATGTTGCTATTGCTACTATTGCTTCTTCTTTCCTGTTGCTCTTCCAGGCTCCCTTCTACTCAGCTTCTCGTTGCTGGCATTCTCTGCTACTGAACTCAACATCAGCCTTCTGATTTCTTCAATTACCTCGTCCAGCTGCTCCAGTGGCTGGCTATTTGTATGTAGTCTTCTCTGCTGCACTTCTTCCTCCTTATCAGTGGGTAGATCTATCTGATCTCCCATGTGGTCTGTATTTACCTTTGTGGCACTAAGTGGCCACTCTGCTGCAAACTCCAATTCTACAATCTCCTCACTGAGCTGCTGCTCAGCTTCTTCTTGTGACAGTTTTGTTGCTGGCATACTTCCAACTTCTTCCAGCTTCTCCTGGGGCTGGTATGCTTCACTACCTTCTTCCAACTTAGCTTGTTGGATGTGAAAGCCTTGCATCATCACCCTTCTTATAGCCTACTTCAATAGGATGTTGAGAGATTTCCCATTGAGGTATGATATTATGGATAAAAGGTCATACGCCTTAGTGAAATATCTCAAAGAGTTCAGGACTTACATACTACATTCCCACATTGTCGCTTATGTATCGAACAACTCAGTCAAAGACATCATGACTCAGCCTGACCCTGAGGGACGAAGAGGGAAGTGGATCACAGTCATGCTGGAATACGACCTTGAAATCAAGCCCACAAAGATGATTAAGGATCAGGGCATCGTGAAACTGATGGCGCAGTTGAGCTGCGATGTTCTGGGAATAAACTTCATTTCTGATATGATGAATAGTCCTTAGGAAGAAACAGCCGCACAAGTGTCTCACAAATTCATCGATTCACCTTGGTATGCGTACATCATTTATGTGTTGAAGAATCTGCAATCTCCCCTAGGGTTAAGTAATACCAAGGCTATATTCCTAAAGCTGAAGGCCACTAAATTTTTCATCTTAGATAAACCTCTTTATTGGAAAGATCTAGGAGGGATATTGCTGAGTTGCTTACTAGAAGATGACATGGGATGAGCTATCCAAGAATTCAACAAAGGCGACTATGGAGGACATCACTACTGGAAAACCACTGTGCATAAAATTTTAAGGGTAGGTTTCTATTGGCCCAACATCTTAGCAGATGTGTACAGAGAATTTTCCAGTTTCCACGAGTGTCATATTTTCGATGGAAGGAGAAAGATGCAACCCCTGCTGCTGAAATTGATCTCGGTCGAAGTGTCATTCATGCAATGGGGGCTGGAATTTATAGGAGAGATCCACCTGCCATCGTCGACACAACACAGATGGATACTTACGGCTACATATTACTTCACAAAATGGATCGAAGTAGTTCCAATGAAGCAGGCCACTGACACTATCATCATTCACATTCTGGAGACCAATATCCTATCTAGGTTCAGATGCCCTATCAAGATCATCACGAATAACGCGGCCACATTTAAGTCAAAGAAAATGGAGAAGTTTTGCAAGGATTACAATATAACCCTGGGACATATCACAACGTATTACCCATAGGGTAATGGGTTAGCAAAATCGTCAAATAAAATCTTAACCAAGATCATTAAAAGACTCTTGCAGGACAACAAGAAGGCCTGGAATAAAAAACACATTTACATGCTATGGGATGACAGAGTGACTACCAAAAGGTCCATCTCAACGTCACCATTCCAAATCGTATATGGAGCAGATGGATTTTTCCCTACCTCACTGTGTTTGTCGTCAGGAAGTTACTACAAGAACAAGAGGCTGAGTCAGATGACACTGATAGAAGAATAAATCAGTTGATTCATGCGCAACAGATGAGGGAGAAGGTTTACAACTGATCACAACTGCAGCAAGAAAGGAAGAAGAAAACTTTCGACAA
>JASDQU010014189.1:229529-257070 GCA_032191745.1 Picea mariana
TAGGATGTTGAGAGATTTCCCATTGAGGTATGATATTATGGATAAAAGGTCATACGCCTTAGTGAAATATCTCAAAGAGTTCAGGACTTACATACTACATTCCCACATTGTCGCTTATGTATCGAACAACTCAGTCAAAGACATCATGACTCAGCCTGACCCTGAGGGACGAAGAGGGAAGTGGATCACAGTCATGCTGGAATACGACCTTGAAATCAAGCCCACAAAGATGATTAAGGATCAGGGCATCGTGAAACTGATGGCGCAGTTGAGCTGCGATGTTCTGGGAATAAACTTCATTTCTGATATGATGAATAGTCCTTAGGAAGAAACAGCCGCACAAGTGTCTCACAAATTCATCGATTCACCTTGGTATGCGTACATCATTTATGTGTTGAAGAATCTGCAATCTCCCCTAGGGTTAAGTAATACCAAGGCTATATTCCTAAAGCTGAAGGCCACTAAATTTTTCATCTTAGATAAACCTCTTTATTGGAAAGATCTAGGAGGGATATTGCTGAGTTGCTTACTAGAAGATGACATGGGATGAGCTATCCAAGAATTCAACAAAGGCGACTATGGAGGACATCACTACTGGAAAACCACTGTGCATAAAATTTTAAGGGTAGGTTTCTATTGGCCCAACATCTTAGCAGATGTGTACAGAGAATTTTCCAGTTTCCACGAGTGTCATATTTTCGATGGAAGGAGAAAGATGCAACCCCTGCTGCTGAAATTGATCTCGGTCGAAGTGTCATTCATGCAATGGGGGCTGGAATTTATAGGAGAGATCCACCTGCCATCGTCGACACAACACAGATGGATACTTACGGCTACATATTACTTCACAAAATGGATCGAAGTAGTTCCAATGAAGCAGGCCACTGACACTATCATCATTCACATTCTGGAGACCAATATCCTATCTAGGTTCAGATGCCCTATCAAGATCATCACGAATAACGCGGCCACATTTAAGTCAAAGAAAATGGAGAAGTTTTGCAAGGATTACAATATAACCCTGGGACATATCACAACGTATTACCCATAGGGTAATGGGTTAGCAAAATCGTCAAATAAAATCTTAACCAAGATCATTAAAAGACTCTTGCAGGACAACAAGAAGGCCTGGAATAAAAAACACATTTACATGCTATGGGATGACAGAGTGACTACCAAAAGGTCCATCTCAACGTCACCATTCCAAATCGTATATGGAGCAGATGGATTTTTCCCTACCTCACTGTGTTTGTCGTCAGGAAGTTACTACAAGAACAAGAGGCTGAGTCAGATGACACTGATAGAAGAATAAATCAGTTGATTCATGCGCAACAGATGAGGGAGAAGGTTTACAACTGATCACAACTGCAGCAAGAAAGGAAGAAGAAAACTTTCGACAAGCATGCTAAACAGGAGGAATTCCAGGTGGATGATCTGGCAATAAAGTGGGACGTGAGGAATGAAGACAAGGGAAAGCATGGAAAGTTTGATAATCTTTGGACGAGCCCTTCATAGTCGGTGCGTACCATGGGAATAATGCATATATGTTAGAAGAGATTAATGGAGAGTTCACTGGAGGAGGGCCTGTGAAAGGAAGGTTCCTCAAACACTATCTGGTTCAGTAAGTTTTGTTTCTTTTTTCATGTCATTGTAAATAGTCGTTCCATTTTTTGTTTTCAAGGAAGGAATTTCGAGTCAGTTTGTGAGTAGAAAATTGAAACCTGGAGTGAAGGCCCTAATTTTATGCCGAGTCTGGTCGAAACTATGTCAAAGAATTCTAGGTTGTGTTTTTCTTTTTCATTTTTTCAGAGTCTAGAAGTCAAATAAGGCCCAATGGTCAAGAACCTAGTCTGTTGTTCTTTGCCACCTCACTGGGAGGATAGCATCCCTGTTGGAGCCAACTATTAGCATAGTCATTATTTTAGTTAGAATCACTCTTAGTCGAGTCATGGTCTGTGTGTCAAAGCATGTGAGGTTAGGTACCAAATAACGAATGATTCGAAGTCAGAAAGTGGTCAATTAGCCCTTGGATTCGGGTAGGGATGTCAAAACCAAAACATGTGTAGGTGGTAAAGGTATTTTCCCAAACATTTGGGTCGTGTCAGAGGAGAAGGTTTTACGTGCTAAAGGTCGAGGCAAGTTTTTAAATAGAGGTCACATCGGCAGATGTAATAACCATCGTCAGCTCATTATGAAGTTAAAAAGAGTGAAAAATCACGATTCTCATACCACATATACTCTGCAACTCTTATCAGTTGTACTTTACACACCCCGAAGTGTACTTGTCACGTAGATGTGCTGTGAAAATATTTGACTTTCTTCGAAACCTCTAGTCACCATGGATTCATTGTCTCTTGGCATGATTTTAGCTCTTGTCTGACCAGTTATAAATTTTGGTTTCTCTACAAGTATTTTGTTCACAGCCAATTTTATGCTCTGTTTTTTATTCTTCCCGCAAGCCCTGAGCTGCTCTTGCATGGAAATCCAATTTCCTTCGGTTGTGCCACAAACTCAAGTCAAGCAATATTACCACTTTGGGTCCATGCTAAATCTGTCGCACGCAGGAAAAATACACATTGCACCATGACAATGTCTGAGAACATAAAGAAAGTCACATGATGTAGCAGAAATGTGGGGTATGAACCTCAAAACTTGACGTTGGTAAATGAATATCCAGACATGAGAGCATCGTTTGAACAGATCGGGTGCATGGTATATTGTAGGAAAATCAAAGGATTCAACGTGAAACTGGCAGAGTAGTTTGTACTTAGGTTCAACGAGTTCCGCACAGTAATTGTAGGAGTCACTTTCCAGGTAACAGAGGAAACTCTGTCAGCCACCACGAAGATCAATCCACGTGGTGAAAGATGGTCTAAATTCATGCCTTTGGATGTGTTATGCTATGAGGAGTTCATCAAACTAGGTTGTTTAAATGGGAAAGTCGAAGAGGGCGTTCCAAGTAGATATATGTAGGAGCTTTTTAGGAAGCTTCTGAGAGCGATTAGGAAATATTTCACCTGTGAGGGAAGGCTTGACATAATTTTCTCACATCACATCATATTATTGATGCATTTAACTAGAAGGAGACCCTTAAACCTGCCTTTCTTCTTGCACCAAATCCTCTGAGAAATGGAAGACGACATCTAGGCTAATACCAATCAGCCAAAGAAGAAACCATATCATGTCTTGCTGATTAAATTGTTGATAGTTGAGGAGTTGAGGAGATTAGGAAACAACTAGGATTCATTCCTATTCACAACCAACATCCCCAGGGACCCCAAAGGGCACTCCCCTCTACTGGCGGAAAAAGTAACATCTCACCGTGTGGAGGTGGAAATAAGAAGGACAGTGAAAGAAGGAAAAACATGGGAGCCACATCTACCCAACAGTTGATACGTCGGAAGAGGGGCAAGCCAATAAATAACAAAGAGACCGGGGAGGCCCAAGTCCTGAACGAGCCATGCGCAAAGTTGACCACCAAATAATTACTCATGTGCGCCATTCGACTGAAACCCACCGAATGTCCAATTCAAGAAGCCCATGACTGAAGGAGAAGGATAGACACTAAAGGAAAAGATATTCGCGAACTGACGTAGTAGCTAAAGTAAGCATCGATCGCCATTGTTTAGCTGTACCAGGAGAACAAGGAACTGAAACAACAGTTAGCAGTGAAGACCCTCGAAGCATTAGCACCACAGGGATGAGAGGGAAACATGATGTGGCTCAAGAGACATCTCAGGGAAGTGCAAGATACAATCATCTAGATATGCGAAGAACAGAGGATGTCAGAGGAAATAAATGAAAAGCACTATAAGCAATGTGGACCCGCACTAGAAAATGTCTGCGCAACTCTGGCCATCGTGCAAAAGAGGATGAAATGGAATGCAGTTCTGCAAAGGCAAGTAATGCATATGAAAAGGCACAATTGGTATCTCAGGAGAATGCTATAGAAATCCAAGCTACAAACGAAGCCAAAATCATGATCGACCAGCTCCATTTTTTTCTTTTCAACATGGCGCGGATTTTGTCTCCCCATGTCTTGTTTTCCACTAGGGAGTAGGGACTCTGACAGATACCTATGTGAAAATAATATGATGCGCAACATTGAAATCCCATCTAATGAAAAGGACATGTGTATGTTGGACGTACGACAGTTTGAAGAGAGGCATTATTCCCTAACTCGGGTCATCATTTTGGAAACACCTGCAATATTCTGCAACCACCCGCCATATGTACGCTCTAGCAAACGATCACGCGGTATAGTCAAGGACATTACAACAGGTGGAAGGAGTATAATAGAGCACTTGATAGACCAGATACCCTGTCAAAGGAAAGCATCGAAACATCACCCTCTAACTACGATATATTGCAGATGAGTTAACCGCCGTGGCAAAGACGAGCGGTCATGATGCATTCGGGTATAGTTAGTTTCTATTTTTAGCAAAGTGCCATATAAAGAGTCATCCAACAGAGAATAGTCGCAGTATAATTCTTAGGGATAGTGGTTATAAAGTAGGGTAGCCCGAGCGACACACCCTGGTCTATATATTTCTTCTTTTCAATGTAAGCTAGGTTGATTGGAAAAATAGTGTAGACAAAGACTATTGAATGTAGCTTTCGAGCTTGATTGAAATTTAATGCGAAGGTCTTGAAACTTTGATGAAAATATTCTAATGGTGGTAGTTTGATGTATTGTATTCTTTCTTTGCATACGTGATTTCCTGTGTTCTTTATATTCATATCTGTATTTTTGGTCTAAATAGGAACGTGATTCGAATCTAGAATTCACCGCACGGTGCTCTAGATTCATGCCATTTAGACGACTTTGTTTCTTCTAAGTGAACTCAGAATTCATCCCCAGCAGTGCTCTTAGTTTCTTAATGTATTTTTATCCCACCACACATTACGATTTCTAACTGAAAGACTATTTCTCATTTAGCCTTTATCCTCTCAAGTTCAGTCACTAAGTCATTTGTTTCTATTTCCTTCTTAAACTAACTCCATAGCCCAAGGTATTGATTTTATTTCTCTAATAGAACTATAAGATATTGTAGGAAAGTGTTAAATCTAGCCGATAGTTTAAATCCATAACTGGTACAGAGACGAAGTCTCAAAGAGAGCCCTTTTGAGGTCCGAAAGGCTAGCTTTCAGCCTCAAAGTGGTTTGAAGTTTTCCTCTGTCATTCATTTTATCGAGACTGTGATAATCCTTTTTACAGTGGGATATCTATGGTATTGATTCTTCAAGTGAAAACAAATGGCGAGAAGTTCAAAAATAGAGATAAAAAAATTCAATGGGAAAAATTTTGAATTGTGGAAGCTCAAGATAGAATATTTGTTTGTAGAAGGAGATCATTGGATAGTAGTGGATCCAAGTACTGCACCTACATGAAGGTCAGAAGATGACTGGAAAAATTTGGATCATAAGGTAGACAGTACAATCCGATTGTGTCTCTCAGATTCAGTATTACTGAATGTGTCAGAGGAATATACAACCAAGGAGTTATGGAATAAGTTGGGGAACTTGTATCAGTCTAATAACTTGGTAGATAAACTATTCATGTAGAAGAGGATATATAAATTGAGGATGAGAGATGGAGACTCTATGACAGAGAATCTAAATACTTTCAATACTGTGGTAAGTGAGTTATTATATGTTGATATTAAAATTGAAGATGAAGATAAGTGTATCAATTCACTGTTCTCTTTACCAAACTCGTGGATACTCTGGTTGTGGCCATAGGTAGTAATACAACTACCTTAAGTTTTGATGATGTGGTCTCATCCTTATTATCAGAGGAGATGAGATAGGAGAACGTGGAAGGACGGAGCACAAATGCATTATTTGCAAGAGGATGCTCCCAGGAAAGAAATAGATCTAAGTCCTCAAGTGGGAGATATAAATATAAGGGTAGATATAAATATCTCAAAAATTTTGTAAAGGTATGTTGGATATGCGGAAAAGAAGGGCACTTCAAGAAGCAATATAGATCCAAAAACATCGAGAGAGTGAAGGGATTTGAAGGTGCTCCCTCTACAGAAGAAAATACCTCCAAGGAAGAAGGAGGGGATGTGTACTTGGATTCTTCAAGCACATATGCATATCATGAAGCATGGTTGGTTGACTTAGGTGCATCCTTTCATATGAATCTCCACAGGGAGTGGTTTTGCGAATATGAAATGTATGATGGAGATAATGTTTTCCTAGGTGATGACTTGACAACCAAAATCATAGGACAAGGAAGAGACAAGTTGAGGCTCATAGATGGAAGGAATAGAACACTTGTTGTTCTGCACATCCCAATATCGACCAGAAATTTGATTACTATAAGAAAAATGAACGATGCAGGGGTAAAAATGGTATTTTAAAAAGAAACTTGTAGGATGGTTCGAGGAGCAATGGTGTTATTGAAAGGATTTTGGATTGGAACTATGTATAAGCTGTAAGGAATCACTATTAGTGATGAGTGTAATAGTTCCATTGTTCCTGATATTGGAGTAGAAGAAGAAAAAATGCCTACATTCTCTGGAGAAAAGGTTATACTGTGGAATCAAAGACTGGGGCATATCGAAAACAAGGGTATTTGACTACTACATGATAAACGTATGGTTGAAGGTATGTCTAATTTCTCACTATATTTTGATTTCTATGAACATTGTGTATATGGGAAGTAGAAATGGGTAAGATTCCCCTCTGGTGCAACGAGGGAAGAAGGAATTTTACAACTAGTGCATAGTGATGTGTTTGGACCTGTTTCAGTCCCATCATTGGAAGAATATGTGTAATATGTCTCATTTATAGATGACTTCTTGAGGAATACCTAGATATATTTCCTTAGGAAGAAATCTAAAGTCTTTGACAGGTTTAAAGAGTTTAAGTCTCTTGTTGAGAATCAAACAAAAAAAAGAATTAAGGTGTTGGGGATAGATAACGGTGGAGATATCTATGGGAATGAATTTGAAGAATTATGTAAGAAGTGTGATATAGAAAGGAATAATACTACTCCATATACTCCTCAGCAGAATGGATTTGCAGAAAGGATAATCATGACGTTGATGGAAACATCAAGGTGCATGCTCAGTGGTGTTGAGTTGGGGAAATAATTATGGGCAGAGGTAGTGGGTACTACATGTTACATGGTCAACAAATCACCCTCATCAACACTGGATGACAAGACTCCACAAGAGGTATGGAATGGTAAGAAACCTTCTCTTACACATCTCAAGTTATTTGGCTATGAGTCTTATGTTCATGTTCCAAAGGAAAATAGGAGTAAGCTAGATAAGGAGGCTGAAAAGTGCATCTTTATTGGTTATAAATATGGTATCAAAGGTTATAATATTTGGAACCTAGAAACTAAGAAGGTTGTGTATAGAAGAGATGCAGTGTTTAGAGAAATAAAGGATGTTGTCAAACAGGAAGTCCTACGAAGTAAGGAATAACCAGAGAAAATAGAGTTTGAGCCAAAGGATGATGAATTAGACTCTACAGAAGAACAATAATCAGAAGAAGAAGATCCTCATACTCGAGTATTGAGTCTATTGGTGCAGGAAAAATTTCTACCAAGAATTTATACTCCACTTTATTTTCGTTCAAAATTTGCTTTGTCTATTAATGATGTTGATCCTAGAACTGTTAGGGAGATAGTGGATTCAGGGGATGCAAAAATCTGGAAAAAGGCCATGGTTGAAGAAATGGAAACATTGGTTAAGAATGAGGCTTCAGATCTAGTGGAGTTTCCCACTGAAGGAAATCCCATTGGCAAGAAATGGGAATTTAAAAGGAAGTTGAATGCAGAAGGAAAAGTGGAGAAATACAAAGCTCAGTTAGTAGAAAAGGATTATTCCCAAGTTGATCGAATTGATTTTGGTGAGATTTTTTGAAGTAGAATAGATGGATGTGAAGACAACATTCCTACATGGGGATTTGGAAGAAGAAATCTACATGAAGTATATAGAAGGATTTGTTGTGAAGGGAAATAAGGAGTTGGTAAGCAAGATGAAAAAGTCTTTGTATGGTTTAAAACAATCACCAAGGAAGTGGTATAAAAAATTGGATACTTATATGTTGGGACTTGGCCTCACAAGAAGCAAAGAGGATCAATGTGTGTATTTTAAATTAATTCGTGATCATTTGATTTATTTGGTCTTGTATGTAGATGACATGTTGTTGATAGGAAACAACAAGGACATTATCCAAGATGTGAAAACTCAATTTTACTATAAATTTGACATGAAGGATGTTGGTGCTGCAAATTTCATTTTGGGCATGGAAATTAAAAGAGATTGGAAAAATAGGAAAATTTGGTTAAATTAGAGAAAATATGTTGAGACAATATTGCAGATATTCAATATGTAGGAATGTAAAATGGTCAGAGTCCCTATTCCTCTAAGTGTAAAGTTGATCCAGATGGATATCGGTGTTCTCCCACCTATTCCAATTGGATCATTTTGGCAGTTTTCTAGTTTGGCAGTTTTTTCTTAGTTTTTGGTTCCACGACTTTTGGGGTTGTTTAAAGGCCCTAAAAAATGTTTTTAGGTCTCACCATAGCAATAATATTATCAATGTTATATTATTATGACGACATGTGTATTCCTTGGATAGACCTTTCTAATGGGCTATCATGCCCCTAAAACAGAGATCATATGCAAAAGTTACGACCCCGAGCAGTTGATGTAGTAACTTAGCCCAATAGGGCCCATAAGAATTTTGGTGCTTCATCTCCTAGGATTAGGTTTTTAGATGTATAGGGTTTTGTAATTCTTGTTTATTGTAAAAATTCTTGGAGAGCCTCATTTGTAACCATCTTCTTGCAAATGAGTTAAACCGTCACATCTCTTCTCAGAGATAATCCGCCACCATTCTTGCAAGCTTGTTTTAGTCTGCATTTTACAATTTAAGCATATTTCCTCGTTGAATAGAAGCCATTTTTAATGTATCTATGTTATTGTTTCTTGTGTTTCTATTTTAATAATAATAATAATAATATGTATTCATTTTGTTCTACTCATAAAATCGAGATCAAAAGTTATTTGTGGATGAGTGTCCCAAGACAAAGGAAGAGGAGGAGGACATGTCTCGTGTTCCATATGTGAG
The DNA here is from genome assembly GCA_032191745.1 of Picea mariana. Classification (NCBI taxonomy): domain Eukaryota; kingdom Viridiplantae; phylum Streptophyta; class Pinopsida; order Pinales; family Pinaceae; genus Picea; species Picea mariana. Next base: position 238,626 of record JASDQU010014189.1, read on the forward strand.
TGTGGTTGGAAGTTTAATGTATGCAATGTTCTGAACTGGACCAGACATTGCACATGCAGTGGGAGTTTTGAGTAGGTATATGTCAAAACCAAGAAGCATTGGACAACAATAAACAGAGTTTCCAGGTATTTGTGTGGCACTACTAGTTATGGATTGTGCTACCAAGGAAGACCAAGTTTGGATAGAGTGTTGGACATAAATGTATTTGTGGATGCATACTGGACTAGATATATGGATCATAAAATATATACAAGTGGGTATGTTTTTAACCTGTTTGGAGGAGCAATCAACTGGATGAGAAAAAGACAGTTTGTAGTGGAATTTTCAACTACAAAAGTTGAACACATGGAATCCACTCATGCAAGAAAGGAAGAAGTATGGATACAGATATTGTGTTCAAGTATAGTATTGGTACAACAATATTTAAGGATAGATTGTGATATTCAGAGTGTAATTTTTATGGTGAAGAACCCAACCTATCATTCAAAGACAAAGCATATTGATGTTCAATATCACTTTTGTGAGAGACATGGTTAAATAAACGAAGGTGTTACTGATTAAGGTGGACACTTTGAAGAATGTTGTAGATTCATTGACAAAATATATGAGCATTTAGAATTTCTCTTGGTGTAGAGGATATATGGGCATTGCTTCCCTGGATTGTTGACTATGTAACCTTGTAACCCCCTGTATGCAAAGAAAACAAAAAGTGGGAGAATGTTGGGTATGTGTTATAATCTTTGCATGAATAGAACTAGTATCTACATTGAGTTGGGCGTGCAATAAGGTAAGAGGAGGGCAGAGCGTCCCCTTTCCCGGGGGGTAATAGGGGGGTGGAGCCCCCAAATTTATTTATTTTTTACCGGTTTTTCGGCACATGGTTGTTCCTCGATGCTTTTCTATTTATGGTTAAGGAATTAGGGCTATTGACTAATCCATGTCATTATATTAGGGTTTTGGATGTCATTGTCTCCTATATGCATATTGTATTGTAAACAATGTATTAAGTGAATGAATATAGAATATGTTGGTTTTCCTGGTTTGGGTTTCTAGGGGAAAAATCTATGTGTAATGTGTGTATTTTTCATTGTATATTTTATGTTCTTTTATTGAAAATATGTTTGTAGTAAAATATTGTACAAGTTTAAAATCTACAATGCTTTCAAAAAAATGCTAGACCTATTTAACCTTTCTTTTGGCACTATCATTAACCAGGAGAAATCCCGTATTTTTTTCTTCAACACTCCCCCTACTATTCAACGGAATCTGGCCACCTTGCTCCATCTCCAACCCTCTTCCCTACCAGCTAAGTATTTAATTTCTCCCCTCCTATCTAAATCCCTTCATTAACCCTCTTAGGAGCTTATTATGGACAAGCTATAAGCTAAACTAAGAAGTTGGACCCATCATTCTATTTCCTTTCCAAGACATATCCTCTTGATCAAGGTCTTCCTTTCAAACCTTCCCTTTTACCTCTTCCCAATTCTATCTACACCGTTGAAGTACATTAACATGATTTGGACCCTCTAGTGCAAGTTCCTATGGGAAAGTCCATCAAAAGAAAATAAATGGCCTTTGGTAGCATGGGGAACTCTTTGTAAACCCAATTCCTAGTAGGGACTGGGCATCACGAACCCCCAGGTTTCCAACAATACCCTAGAAACGAAACACTGGTGGAGATGGATCAAGTCTCCTTAATCCCTCTAGGCTAGGTTGTGGAGGAATAAGTATGTCCCCATAATCCTTCTTCAGTGCTTCATCAAAACTGACGGAAGCATACAAGGATCCCTAATTTGAAATAATGCATGCATATACCATGTTCTGGTTCAATATCAGTGCTCCTGGGAAGTTCATAATGGGATTTCAACCCTCTTTTGGGAGGATTCCTAGGAATAAAATCCAATCTTAGGGGATGAGTCAAGTACCAAATCCTCTTCCTTTCCATGGAACAATTTAGTTGGGTGAAGTTGCACCATTACTAGATAACCATTTAAGCACATTTTAATCCTTTCATATGAACTTGGAAGCCTTTAGATGAATGTCCATTTCAGTGGAATGATCAAACTAAAGACATGGTCAATCTTGCAAGAACTACGGGTCAAGGTCAAAGATGATGCAGACATCATTAGATGGAGTTGGTGAGGATATGGAAAATTCAGAGTAAAAGAGGCCTATTTATCCTTCCAAGAAGTAGGGGTGAGCCAAAAACACCCTATATTGGAGAAAATTTGGGTGAACTCCATCTGGCCTAAAATCTCTACCTTCCTATGGTTGGTTGTGAATAGACTGGTATTAAATTGGGACCATATCATCCACAAAGTATTTGTAGTCCCTTTGAGATGCGCTCTATGTCTCGAAACCAAAGAGACTCTCAACTGCCTTCTGGGAAACTGAAAATTTACGATGCAACTCTGGGATCAAGGGGAAACTAACTTCAGAAGAACAGAATTGGAAAAACACAATGTGATGGGAACCATAGAATTTTGGAGTGTTAACCCATTCAACAACCCCATAATCAATATATATTGGGAGATATTCCCAAGTTTTCTCATGTGGAATGTGTGGAAAGAAAGGAACCAAAGAATTTTCAAAGATAAAGTACTTACCAAGAACCAAATTTTGGAAATCATCTGCATCAATATGAAAGAATCCATCAGAGTAACTACATGGTTGACCTAAGATCTCTAGCTAGACTTGTCTGAGGTAGCCATATTTAGAAACTGGAATTTGGGATCCTGACTCAACTAGAATTTGTTGGCTCCAAAAGTGGCAAAAGCTCAGACTCATGACCAATGGACTCCTCCCCAGATGGGTTTTATAAAACTAAATTTTGATCGAGAAACTAAAGGGAATCCCATCCCGACAAAAGTAGGATGAGTCTTTAGGGACCACAACGAAGGAGTAATCCTTCTCTATGCATCCAACCTAGGGATATCAACGAATAATGTAGTGGAATTTGGAGGACTTTGTTGAGGAATAGTGCTAGACAAGGATCTTAGCTTTGCGACCCTTTCGGTAGAAGGTGACTAACAGTTGATTATTAGAGGCCTCCAAAAAATCCTAAATGGGGTGAAGGATGATACAGTTTCTCATAATTGGAGGCTTAGCCATGGTCTCTATGAGCTTGGGAGCATGGTCACCTCTCCAGCGACCATCATCCCAAAACATATCAAAAGAAAGAAAATTTTGGTGGCTGACTACATGGCCAAAGTTGGTGTCACATTGTAGGAGTCACATTAGGTTTGGCGACAACGGGATCCACTACCAGAAGGGATGGAAGAGAATGTCCAGAAATGTTGCCACGCTGACCTCACCAAGGTGAGGGGCAGGTCCGAGCTGGCTAGGCGGACCTCCTGAGAGAAAGGTATGGATCATGAAATAAGACAATAAGACAGGTGGCTAAGATCAGGGATTGTAGATACAATGATTGGAAGGGTGCTCACCCATGTAAGTGGTCTATACCCTGATATGAGCCTGGAGGACAGACAACAATCTTCTCCCATGCATGAAAATAAGAACCATCCCCATAATGAACACAATGAAAAATTCTAGAGGGATCCCAAGGCTACGACATCCCAGGTATGTTACAATTATTTCTAAGCATGTCATTGGCATTCAATCCCTCTCTACCAATATGAAAGAACAATCCAATAATCAATTGATGGAGCGATCACATGTCGCAAGCGATCTTGACAACTCTAGATCGTTTGTAAAGAGTCCAATCACCTATCGCTCCATTATGGAAACTTGCAAAATGTACCTTTGTTGCAGGATTCCTAAATACGAGTACTGCCCCAATAAGTCTAATGTTGATTTGTTTAGGGATAAATATGAGAGAAGGTTGTACAGAAGCTTCATTAGGAGCTTCTCTCGTATTTTATTTCTGCCAATCCTTTTGTCGATTCTAAGTCTAAGAAGTAGGTTAAAGGTGAGGAGAGGAATGACCCGCCACTAGAATGAGAAGAACAATATGTTCTTCGTAGGTGGATGTGACAAGGAAGCTTCCTCATCAAGGGGTTAAGGTTTCCTCTCTAGAGTAGAGAAAGAAGCCAAAGCTGTAGAGGAGCTTTTTTTGGTCCACTTCTTGATGGATGAAATTAGGTCAGCAAATGACATCGAGGATCGATTTTTATCTTAGGGTCGGAGAATGAGGGAAGATGAGATAGTCAAGGAAGAGACAAATTGGGTGGCCGACCCAATGAACCCTCGTACTAGAGATACTTGTTACTTGAGGATGGTCTAAGCTTATTGGATGGTAAAGACGTTGGTAGCCTAGGATGTCTATGAAATTAGGCAAGAGAACATTGAAATAGTCCAATCCATTTACATTTTGGAGGGTAAATTTGAGCTTTATTATAGGTCCCAACATGGTATCAAGTTCATGGTTAATCAACCAGATCAGTGCCTGAATTGACATGGGAAAGGTTAGGATGACTAGTTTCATCCAAGATCCCTCCAATGCCCAATTATGGTGGATGATGAGGATGAAAAGTTTCAAGAAGAGCATGATCAACCCCGGGAAGAGACCAGTCGCAAAGCTAAGAAGGAAGCAGGGAGTTACATCGACACTTATGGGATTAAATGGGTGCCAAATCCCCAATAGGTTCTAAAAGTGTGTTTTTTTTTTCTCTAGTTATCATGTTAGCGACCTTAGGATCTTGTTATGGGACCACCTCTATAACTCTATATAAAAGTTTGCAACTATGATGATCCTGACGGTTCTAAACATGGTTTAGGGGTCTGGTGTCCGTTTTTGGTATACCCCCGTGTTGAGCCCTTTTTGTACTATACTGTGATATCGTAGAAGTTTCTTACATTTTTTAGCTAGAAAAAAAATATTTATTTTGTTCTTTAAATTCTTAATTAATAAAGTTTTATTATTGTTACAAAATATTTAATTTAAAAAATATAATACAATTGACAATTGAATGGAATAGTAAGTATTTTCATGTCATTTTATTGTTTGATGGGTGCATTTTGTTTATTATATATATATTACTTATATGCATGAAGTTAATGTGAAAAACAATTTTTTCACTAGGGGGAATTTTTTTTCCAAATAAAAAGTCACCATTTTTATTTAAAGATTAAATGGAAATTACATTTTTTTTATGTGCGAACTCGATTGAAAATTTTAATATTACATATTAATGTACAATTGATTTTTGTCCCATTGAAAAATATTTCTTAGTCATGCCTTGTTTAACCCCCTATCACCTCTCTCAAGAAGGTTCCAAGTGACTAATCGTGATTCATAAATTAGATGTTCAAGATTCACATGATAAATTGGATGCCCGTGATTTGGATGGTGCCACCAACTCCTTATCGGAATAGGATTTGTCATATTCATGAAGTCTCTTCATTCTCCACAACTGGTCATTAACAATTACACCCTTGATGCATTCTTGTCTTCTTCTCTATCCACCATTGAGTGTGGTTTCCTCAACCTGCACTTTTGAGCATCCATTGGTATCCTTCTTTGAATGTACAATATGCTTATTTTTTGCATTATATTTATCTTTATCATCTAATAGTTGTTTCTCAACTTACTACCATCCTTTGGATTTTAGTTTATGACCTTTGTTCCTTTTAAGATAAGCTCATGCTCAAGGAAATGAATAGTGCAAATGTCTATGTTGATAATCCAATGCATTCTTCCATTCATAGCCTTTCCGTACAAGTATAAGATTATTTTTTAATCCATTACTATGTAAACAGACTAAACCTAATCTAATTTATATCCCTTTTTTAATATGCTCACAATATTTCTGATTTTTTCAAATATTTTTTAGTCCCAAAAGTGTATCCACAAACTTTGGAGGCACACTTAAATACACATTTTGGTGATAGACATGTTTGATGGGTTAAATTATGGGAATCATGAAGTAACAAAAAGATCCACTCTTCACTAGAACCAAGGGCTCTTCTCAAATGCATTTTTATAATTAATGAGATTGTGAAATCAAACAATAACAAAACATTTGGAGACAAGATATACCTTAACCATTTTTTTTGTTTTAATAGAGTCATTCATACAAATGTAATGTGGGAGGCTAGAAACCATTAAACCTATAGGAGGTCTATATCCTCTATTACCTCTAGTTTCCTCTCATTTTCCCACAATATAGACATTGGATGGATGCATTAGAACAACTAGAGAGGGTTTTCTATTAACTACAATCTTTAAAAAATTACCCTTGGAGGAGGGTATATCCCTCCTCCTCCATGAAGATGAAGAACCATGGATGACATTGAATCCTCATCTATGTTGTAATATAAAAACAAGGAATGGTCATTTAACTCTTCATCAATGTTGTAATATAAAAACAAGCAATGATCATTTAACTCCTTACCATAATATATATATGGTAACCAATAATTGAACTTGTGATCTTTTTGACCTCATTATAATTGCACAAGTATTTTAAATGAATTAACTAAAAACTAAAAAATGAAAGAGAGATTAATCAAATATTTCCTCACTATTATGTTTAGTTTCATTTTGTCAATTAGGTTTAGTTAGGGTGGTTGGAAGAAATGTTGTGGTCCTCATCTCCCACACCTGTTGAATTCTTAATAAGATTTACCTTAGATACCATGCAATTAAAGATTAACCAAATTATAAATAAGCAAATACTAAATATCATTTTAAATCATAATAAGAATGCCGATGTTTAAGATTACATATATCTTGAATTTAATCTATGCATTAATCAAGAAAAAATAAATGTTGTGGGAAATTAAAAAAAAAATATAAAAAATGTTTTAGATTACAATGATATTTTAGATTACAATATATCCAAATAATGATACATTTTAAATTTTATTTCAATAAAATTGAAAGTCAATCCAGAACAAGATTCATCCAATAGAAAGTTGCTTGTATTGCAGCAACTACAATACCAAAATTACTAATTTAATTTGTACTAATAATTATATAAATATATTGAACACAATATTGAAACTTTAATATGCATAAAGATTCCACTAGAAAATGAGAAACAAAATTGAAAATACATATCTAAAACTTTAACTTTTTTTTAAATTTAACTTTACATATGTATACTTCAAACATCTTTGTAAATTTGAAGCATTATTTTTTTTGTGATTGGAAAAAGATAAATACTAATATTCTTGTAATATGAAAATACAATAAAAGTCAATGATATGGTTGGTTAAGAACAACAACACAATGGGAGCAAATATTTTCCATGGATAGGGTATTGATTTAGTAGACTTTCATGTTTAGTCTAAGCTTGAAGGAAAACATATATGCATTAAAAAAATTTAATTCACAACTCTAAAGTGAGTATTGTTATTTTTTTTTACTTAAATAATTTTTAGTGTAGTTTAATGTTTTTTTTTATATTGATATTTTAAATAATTATAATCTAATTATTTGTAATAAATTATGTATTTGTAATAATTTAATAAAAATAGTTACATTTTAATTTAATACAATTTTAATTTAAAAGTCCTTACTTTGGAAACCGAAGAACAAGTTTCAGAGAGGTGGAAATGTATGGAGCAATTTCCCTGCAGCTATTGTAAATATTATACTCTTTACTTGGATTCAATTCCTACAAATAACATATTGAGATTGTATATTATTATAACTGTTTTGAGCAGTATTGTTTAGTACCTAATTTTATTGAAATGTTATATAAATTGGTAAACATACATGATAAACTAAAGTCTTCTATGTTCATTTGGATTCAATTCCTACAAATAACATATTGAGATTGTATATTATTATACAATTTTGAGCCCTATTGTTTAACAACTAATTCCATTGAAATGTTATATAAATTGGTAAACATCCATGCTAAACTAAAGTCTTCTATGTCCAACAAAGTAACATGAAACTTTCATCCCTTGAGAATTTCCTTAGCTATGGGCATCTGACCAGGCAAGAGAGGTCTGTATATTGCATTGGATCCTTTGTAGTTGTACAATTAATGACCATTTGAGTCAACCCAACACTGTAATATTAATTGGCATTTTCTAATTGTTTTAAATTTTTGCTCTTTTTACTGGAATTTGGTGACTCCACTAAATCACAATTAACAGAATTACGCAGAATTAATTACCATTTAAATACAATAATTTCTGATAAGATTTTGAGAAAATATCTTGAAAAAACCAAAATAAATATCTTTAAAAAACCAAAACCTAAAACCAAAACCTAAAACGTTTAGAATAAGCCATAGTGGAACTGTAATATTATAAGCCATAGTGGAACTGTAATATTAATGGTATAAATTTACAGATCCTTTAAATATATCTGGAATAGAATCCGTACAATGCTAGACGCTATATTTGTATAAGTTATTACCTGCCATTTACACACTTCAAGATGGATTGAATCACAGTGAAAGATGGTTTCTATCATGTATTCAAGTTTATGTAATTATATATTTAAGAGGCGATTGCATCTCCTCTGCTGAGACAGATAGAAAAGTGTTTCTTAATCTTCTAGCCATATCTCAACCGGAGGAAGGAGGAGTTGCTGCTGCTAAAAATATGGTCCAAACATTCTTGATAGTACTTGAATTAACAATGTTAAGCTTAGCGATAATCGTTTGGAAGCAGCTCTGCGATTTTATTTACACATACTGGTGGAAGCCTCGCAAGCCTCGCACCATCATGGAAGATTATCAAAAGTGAAGGCCAGCCTTCTCGTTATATCGCTGGAAATCTCGCTGACATGACTAAGTTAAGAGATCTCAGGGCCGCTGATACAGACATGTCTGCGAATGTTTTTTTGGTGAAAAAGCTTGCTGGCGTGTTCAGTCTCCAAGGATTCGTTCTTTCAGTGCCATTCCCATCTGCATTCACTAATTGAGGTTAATAGAGCTTAATGAGCATAGCTATATGTTTCTTTAAAACTAAAAATAAATAATTTTAACTTTGTATAACATATTATATTGATTAATATATATGAAATATGTTAAATAAAATTAAAAATAAATAATTTTAACTTTATATAACATATTATATTGATTAATACATATGAAATCAGTATTATAAACAAAAATAAGATACACTTAGAATGAACTCTTCATTGTAAAATGTACTTTATTTTTTAAAAAGTATAAATAAAAAACCAATGCAATAAATCCTAAAGAATTACGTCACATAACATTGATAACAAAAGTCTTAGAACATAAATATATCATGATTATTTTCAAATTAGATATTGTTGAACATTTCAACATTTTTAAATTTTTTTGTGTTTTGATTAAATCAAAGTTTTGTAGTTTATCTTTTTTTATTTATTTTTATTTTAAATAAATTTCACCCATATCGTCTATAAAAAAATTTCACCCCTCTAGATTTTAGTTATTTTATCAATTTGTTTGTCTTTCATTCCCTTTCCTTGATTTTTCTTATTCCTATAAGTATTTGACTACTTTTATTATATGCTCAAATTGTTCTTGAAAAATAAATCTTTGTTCTTATTTACAACAACCCAATACCTCTATAGCCTTGAAAAACTGTTAGCCTTTATTTTCTCTCTATAAATTATCAACCCAATAAGTCTTTTCTACTATCATTTCCAACTTTATATAGCTTTGTATATATGGAAAGATGAATAGAATATCTACTTAAAATATTGGATAATAAAAATCTCTAACACAACTTATTTAAAAAAACTTCAATATCACATACTGTATATATTTGTTATATTAGTTAAATACTAAATTAAAATATATTTAAACTAATACAATTTATAATCCAAACAACAATGTAAATCTAAACATTTGGAATTTTGGAAAACGTAGAAATTGAAAATGCTGCCACTGCACACAGCAAGCACCCACTAGAGGTCTTCCACCCATATAGAAAACTGGGCTTATTTATAACAGATTCATAATAAACTGGCTTTCTCTGTAGTGCCATAAAAATTATTGGAACCTAATGTTTTTTGGTAAAATTGTGATTGAAATCTAGTCAGATGAGGTTTTACACTAAATCTGTCAGTTTTTCTAACAGTTATAAAATATTTTATGGGTTTTGGGTGATCAAATTTATCCTTGACCTGCACTGAGTAAACCAGAATTTATATTAAAACAAAACGACTTGTTTGTAATAAAACCTTTTTAAAATAACATATCAACAGCTTTTGATCAGGTTTATAACTCTTATTCTTACAATTTTTTAAATTTTGCTTATTGTTGGGTAGCGGAAGTAAAACATATCATTTATAACAGAGTATAAACTAAGCAAAATCAAACATGCATAAAACCAATCATATTAATCATACACTTGACACGGTGATTTATGTGGAAATCTAAATCCTGAAAAAAATTACAGACTTTTATTCAAGGGAGAATTACAATAACCTTAATAGACATACAACCATCCTCTTCTCAATATATAACATCTATCACTCAATTACACACTAATCATGAATAAATCACATAATTACATGAACAGTTCATAAGTAGATTGCATGCATGTGCATCTGCATGTAACCATATGAAAAAATTCGTTGACATATTTCCAACACTTATCACATGACCAGATGAATTTAGGTTAATCTGTTCTTATTATTCTTAACATTCAACGTTCTTGTGTGAAAAGGCCAGTACGATCATGGAAAAAAAGACAGACAACAACTATTATTGACTGTGTATCCTGTTTTGGGCAAAGGCCAGTACGATCATGGAAAAAAAGACAGACAACAACTATTATTGACTGTGTATCCTGTTTTGGGCAAACACTATTATGCATGCAGATTATGTATCAAGTAAACCGAGTAGAAAGTCCAGGTTGAGATGGGTTTCGGCTAATAAATCCAAAGTTTAAAGTTTAAGATAGATCGATCTATGCTACTATTATTAAATACAGTTATATTGGAGTACCTTGAGGTTGTCGCGGCGAAAGGCAGGAGCTATGAAACCCCATGAGCCTTTTCACATCTTTTGATATATCTTCAGAAGCCTTGAGCTCTCTTAAGTTAGTCATGTTACGAGATTTCCATTGATAAAACGAAGAGGCGGGCCTCTATTTCCTTGAGTTCTCGTTCTCAGATCTTCCTGATGCCACGAGGCTTCCACCGGTATTTGTAAATAAAATTGCAGAGCTGCCTCCAAACAATCATCACTCAGCTGAACATTGTTAGTACAAGTACTATGAAGAATATTTCCACGATATTTTTAACAGCAATGACTCCCCCTTCCTCCAGTTGAGGAAAATCTCCGTCTGTCTGTCTCTGCAAAGAAAATGCAGTTCAATGCATTTGAAGTGTATATAGATGAGGTAACGGCAGAGGGATGCAGCATATAACTACAGTAATGGGATGCTTGGCCAGCCAATGGGCCACCTAATCACAGAGGAGCAGACATGAGTACTGTCAGTCAACCTCATCCATCATGTGGAAACTTGTTTTTGGATGTGCTGAAAAGAAAAACCAAAAACTCACAACATTATTAATAATATATGGATACAGACAAGCCTTCATTTTTATATATGAGATAGTATATAGAGTTATATATATGAAATGATATATGTATGATTATATATTAATATATACAGTTTCGAGAAGGTTTGTGTAAGTTTATTTATTATTTATTTAATAATACACACCATTTTACATGTAAAAAAACAATACATAAACGTTGTTAAATATTTATTTATTTATATAAACATTGTTTTATATATATATATATATATATATATATATATATATAACCCTCTATTATTCAAGATGTCTTTGTTATTCAGTATATAATGTTTGTTAACAGAAAAGACAACACTTCACATCATGTCTCAAAGAAAAAACAAAAATAACATGTCATCCTATTTAAACTAAGTCTATTTAAACTAAGTTATTTTGGGATTTTTCAATTGTTCACATTTCTATACTGTTATTGTTTTATATGGTTATTGTTTTAATATTAAATTAAAATATGAACTAGATCATACTCTTGTTAGCATTCACCAATATTCAAATAAAATATACTCTTAATTATCCTCTAAATTGTAAATCATACTTACCTACTTCATCCAAACAATAATATAATAATATTAGTTGTGTTAAAATCCTCATTACACTTGCTCTTGTTAACATTTCCAACTATTCAAATGATATTTACGCTTTAATTATCCTCCTAGTTGTTAGTTGTAAAGTGTACTTAGCTATTAGATACTCCTAGTTGTAAAATGTACCTAGCTATTAGATACTCCTAGTTGTAAAGTGTACCTAGCTATGATATTTACACTTTAATTATTCTCTTAGTTGTAAAGTGTACTTAGCTATTAGATATTCTTAGTTGTAAAGTGTACTTAGCTATTAGATAAATTAGATAAAGTTGGAATAGCTAGATTGTTATATTCATGTAGAAAAAAAGTTACATCATTTAACAAGAAAGATTCATCTAAATATTTTATTAGAATTTTGTGTCATCATTTAATAAAATTTGTAATTTCATTTCAAATAACAAAAATAGTTAATAATTGATTGTGAGGATGATTCACATAGTGTTTATTTCCATTAATAATAACTAGTGTAGGAGTTGACTACTATGTTTGTTTAACTAGAATCCATCCTCATTAAGGTAAAGCTAACATAATAATAGGTTATGGTCCACATATAATGATGGTCACCCAAATTCATAATAGTTAGTGTTGCCATTGATTGTTATCCTCATCCAAATGAGAGTTTCCCTCAAGACTAAGTGGTTTAAGAATTAATTATTAATCTTATCAAACCATAGTCACCCGCATTAACAATAGATATTGTAGGAATTGATTATCACCCTCATTAAAGGATAATCACTTTCATTGATAGTAGCTAGGATAGGGATTGAATACCTAGCACATGAATTGTCTACCACCCTTATCAAATGATAGTATCCCTCCTTAAAGATAGCTAGCATAAAAATTGACTACCACCCTCTTCTAAATGATAATCACCCTCAAATTTAAGGGTTGCTAGCACAAAGATTGACTACCATACTTAGAAAATGATAATTACTTTCATTACAAATAACTAATAAGGGAATCAAATACTACCCTCATTCATAAGATAATGTAATCCTATATAAGGGTAGCCAATTACCTAAGAATTGACTACCATTACCATCCAAGCAATAGTTTCCTTGATTCTTAATAACCAATGTAAGAATTAACTACCATCATCATCCAAATGATAGTCAATGCCATTAAGGGTGGTCAACTTGACACCAGCTAACCCAAAATGATACTCACCCTCATGATGTGTAGCAAACATGAGAATTGAATATCACCTTCAAAGTATAACTAACATGGAAAATAATTTCCACCTTCATCCAATACTAGATTATCATCCATATCAAGTGTACTCTTTCAAGCTTGGAATTTGACACCAACTTCATCTAATGGATAGTCACCCTTACTAAGTGTATTAATTAGATTGGGAATTGACTATCATCTTATCACCCAAGTTAACTATAACTATATTGGGAAATGACTACCACTAATTAACCTTAGTTAAGTGTAGCTAGCATAATGATTGACTACTATCAAATTGTCATAATTAAGGATAGCTAGTTTGAGAATTGACCACCTCTCTCATCCAAGCAATAATCTCCCTGTTTACATGTAAATAGAGTAACTACATTTATCCACATTTAATTATAAACATTCTCATTAATAGAAACTATCTATGGAAAGAGTGAGTTAATACGTGGAGAAACTCAACCTTTCAAGTGAGTTTTTTTTTTTTTTTTTGTGACTTAAAGCTTTTATTTGAGTTACTCATTTTTCAAAATTCTAATGGGTCATCTTAAAATGACACAAAACCCTTGAGGGCATGGTCAATGTTCTCATTAATCAATTAGAATTATTAGCTTTTGACAAAATTCTTGCCTAATTTGGGGAAGAATATCAATGAAAAAAAGTTGAATCTCTCCATTAATTAACATATTCTCCTTTGGAATGAATTATTATGTTTATGCATTAATGGTAAGTAACTTCAAAATTAACAAGTATTCTCATTCACTAATAGTAATTAGTGCCAAAATTAACTACCACCTTCATCCATTAATAGTAAATAACTTCAAAATTGACTCAAAATTTATTATTACCTTTATCCATTAACACAAACCAACATTAAAATTAGCTACCATCCTCATCATTTAACAATAACTACCTTCAATATTACCTAGACCATTTGTCCATTATTGATAATTAGTTTACATAAATAATTTATTAATAATTATTATCTTTGAAATTGATTACCACTTAAGATAATTAGTTATTAAATTCACTACCTCCCTCATCATACTAGACTTTAAAATGAATCATCCATCATTAGTAGGTACCTTTGAAATGGACTTCAACGCTCATTCATTAATGATAAATAGTTTTTAAATGGACTCACACTCTCATAGTATATGAGAGTGACCTAACTAGTTTGAAATTCGCTACCACCCCCTTTGTACTATTGTCATTGTGGAATCCACTAACTTCCTCATCGTGCTCCAGTGAAAATGAAGTGGAAAACATACAATCATGTGCCATCTTCTTGGCTTTCCATGGAAACCACGAAACAAAGTACCTATGAGACATGCAATGAATCCACATCTTCATGACTATGACTTAAAACCACAAACTCATATCTATTGGTTTGCAAGCCCAAAGTCAACCTACATTTTTGCATGTGTCAATCATGAGTGTCACAAATGTGAAATCAAGCTAAAGTTGCTTTAACACGTGTCCTTAAAGATGACTTCTAAGGAGATATTTTGAAAGCTCGATATTGAATGCCCCCAATCTAAGGTTTTATTAATGGATTCAATGAAATTATGATGGTGTGAAATGTGTATTAATGGCTTCCATCTTCTTGCAATATTCCATAGAGTGGCCCCAGGTAAAAGGCGCACTTCTAGACATTAGTGGAAGAAGTTGTAAGTTGGCCTGGATGGTTATTAATGTAATTATTTCATTACAAATCGAATATTTGCAAATCCAAAATTTGCATAATCATTTTTAATTTATACTTTAAACAGAGGTTGGGAAGTTAGATCATGGTTTCAAAATTAATTTAGTATTTATGTTAGTAGGAAGTACTACTTCATTCTGGACACCTTATTGGAACGAGCTTTATGGTATGTAAGGAAATTTAAACCATTGTAAACCAAACCTCCATAAAAATATGGGATGAACTGCAAGAGGGACATGATTTTTTTTTATAGGACATGATTTTATGATTTTTTTTTATAGGACATGATTTTTTTTATAGTGATATAAATAATTCCAAGAAACCACAATATTGATTTATTTGACCTTATTACTATTCTTACACATATCGATGAAGTCGACCACATAGAAGATCAACATGGGAGAGGTCACTCTAATGTTGAGTCCCTCATTTCTCATATGCTTCATGGCATGTGTTTAAGGGTGAAATACTTGTGTCTACCAAGTAGTTAAATTCCCAACATTAGGGTATTTGGTCCTTGTTGCAACTTTAGTGAGTGGTTGTCTATCTTCTTTCCTTAATAACAAGAAAACAACAATGAAAGATAAATTCTTCTCGTAAGAAAATACGGGAATATATACTAATGAAAATGATTTAAAAATATTCTCTTGAAGAATTTGATCTAGGTAAGTAGGAAGAGAAAATACTATGAGCATCCAACTTATTGCAAGATACCTTGCACACAAAACATCCAAAAAAATATTCTTTTGGTGTGAACTGGAGGCTTCGTCACAAATTTTGGAGGGCAGGAGAAACACTTTTTTCGTGGCATGAAAATAAAAGAAAAAACTAGGGAGATGGATCCATCAAAACACTATCAGCCCCTCATCGTTTGGTGAATTGGAGGCCCTGTCACAAATTTAGGAGGGTGGGAGAAACTAAATTTCATGGTGTGAAAATAAAAAGAAACATATATGTTAGAATGTTCTCATGCCTTCATCATTTGATTTGATTAGTTTTTTTCCCATTGTCTTAAGAATATTATTTTATTAGTTAGTTTCACATTAAGGTAGACAAATTTTCCATTAATTGAAAATTAAAAAAATAGAAAACTGTCATTCCTGGGTGTTGTGAGTTCCTTTAGAGCCCTTTACTGTTTAAATATGTGTAAACCTTGTTAAAGAGATTGGAACCATGTGATCCAAGTGGATATCGGTGGCCACCCACCTTTTCCAACTAGCTCAAAACATTTTTTGGCAATTTTGGTAATTTACTATTTTTAGCAGTTTTTCGGGTCCTGAAACTTCCAGAGCCTTTTTGAGTTCCTAAACGACATTTTTTGGGAAAATGGGGAGCAACATGGAATTTCCTTCCATGTTTCTCACACAAAAGTTGTATTCCTCGGATAGATCTTTCTAATGAGGTATTCAACACGTCAAACGAAGATCGTATGCAAAAGTTACGACCCCAGGAAGTTGATGTACTGACTTACCCAAATGGGGCCCACATGACTTTTGGCGCTTCATCTCCTAGGGTTAGGTATTTGGATGTCTAGGTTTTTTGACATTCTTTTTTATTGTAAAAAGGCCTTCAGAGCCTCATTGTAACCATCTTCTTGCGAATGAGCGCAACCATCACATTTCTTCTCAGAGATAAGTTGCCACCATTCCAGCAAGCTTGTTTTCCACTGCATTTTACACTTTCATCTTATTTCCTTCTTGAATAGAAAAATAGTTTTACTATATCTATGTTATTTTCTGTTAAGCACTTGTTAATAATTTTTAGTCATTTCGTTCTGGTCATAAAATCTGGATCAGTGGTATCAGAGCGGTCTTCCCCTTGTCATCTTAATGCATGTCCCGAGTTGGGTCTCGATCTTGTTTCTCTTGAGAACAAAATCTCTCACACGCCCAAGCGACCTCTCATGACAAGAGAAAATAAATATGATGGGACAAGAGATCCTTTCAAAAATTTTCTTGGGGAAGCCCTCACACAATAAAGGAATGAGCTGATGGATAGTTTCGCGCAAATCCTTCGGTGGTTACCAACAGGTGATGCATCTTCTTCAAGCGGAGGCGTCGCCCCCTTCAAGGTACAAATAAACTTTGATATTCCTATATTTGAATGTCAAATAGATGCAGATGTTGTAGACAAGTGGTTGAATCAACTAGAAGGGTATTTTTTTGTCCATAACTTTTCGAATAGAGAAAAAATTACTTTTGCGCTCCTCAAATTCGTTCCCCAAGTCAAAAATTGGTGGGAAACTTTCTGTGAGGAAAAGGAAACAAAGGAACCCTCATTATTTATAGTCACGACCACCTGGGAATCCTTCAAGGATGATATTAAGTAAAAATACTATCTTGTCAGAAGTTATGATGACTTGTATACTAAATGGATCACACTGCGGCAAGAAAGAGACCAGCTAGTGCCATATTTCACAAATATCTTCCATACCTTTCACACCAAGATGGGTATCAAAGATTCGGAGCGACATCTGGTGCTATGCATAGATACATCCAGAATGAAATGGAATTTCTGGATATCTCATCCTTGGGTGTGACCTACTGATATGGCATCAAAATCAAGAAGAAGCTCAAACAAAAGATGCGACAATTTGGGCCTGGGAACCCCTCACAAACAAAGCCAGGAAAGGGCGGCCCCAACCCACATAACAAAGGACAAAGAAACTATGGACAATATCAGGACAATGAGTCCAAGCCGCAAGCAAAGAAGGACACCAAAAATACAAACAAAGATACTAGGAAGTGGTGCAACTTCCATAAGAGCCCTTGGCATAACACTACTGACTACCGCTCAAAGAAGTCATTGGAGGCTGAAGTGAAATTCTTTGAATCAGATGTGGGTTCTGAATCTAAGTCAGAACCTGAAAGGGGAAGACATATCATTGATGTGGAACCCAGTTCCACCATTGCTACCACCATGCTCCAGCCTGGTAAACCAGACGATCTAGAAGAAGAGCACCTCTTCCATTCACAGATGTGGGTAAAAGGAACCCCGCTACACTTCATCGTTGATAGCGGTGGCCAAAAGAAACTCATCTCAACAGAGGTCATCAAGCTGTTGGCGCTGCGGACAACACCGCACCCACAACCCTACACCATTGGATGGCTCCACCAAGGAAGCGATCTCCATGTTAGCCAACAGTCCTGACTATCATACGACATCAATCTCTTCAAAGATGAGGTATTTTGTGATGTTGCTCCTCTCGAAGTTTGTGATGTTCTTTTGGGCCAACCTTATTTATGGAAATGTCATGTTGTATATGAGTCTAGGCCTCGTAGTATTATTATTACTTTGAATAGGAAATTGTATAGGATACCTGAGGCAGTCCCACCTAGTGCTATTTCCTTGATCTCTGCTAAGCAATGCAGGAAGGTCAGCTCTCAGATGTGGAAGTTTGTCTTCTTTGTGATTCACTCTCAGAATGAGTGAAAGATCACAGCCACATCCAGGGCCTCTACGGCTGACCTCTCCACACAACAGAAGCAAGTAGATAAGGTCATGGAAGAATAGTCA
>JASDQU010014189.1:257170-278121 GCA_032191745.1 Picea mariana
TATATATATATATATATATATTGCAGGACTGCTGAGAGGGGATATGCTGAAAAAGAGACCACGATGGCTGGAGAAAGGCGGTGGAAGGCACCTAGAATGGTGGTGTTAACTTCCACTGAGAAAAATACCATATTTGGACTTCACTAGCCCGGGGAACCAAGAGCGACTCGCTGGCCCTGAATTAAATGTCTCGCAAGCTGGTAGGTAGACGGCTCCTTAGGAACTAATGAGGGATGGGGGGGTGAACCGCCCATCTGTAGAGCCTTCAGGCTTGACCAGTATGAGGGAAATCACGCCACACGTAACCTCACAAGAGGATAAGGTGTGAGGGAGAAGCGATTGGGGGTAGACGCGAGGGGAGGAAGAGAACTCTGGAGATACGCAGAGTGAGTGATAGTAGAGAAGGGGGAGAGTAACCCTCATTCTCGATCACTGGTAAACTAAGACACATTCTCACAACATCGTGGTCTCAGCTCGGGGGTGGCTAGTTGTAAATCCTATCGGAATAGCTGAGCCTACGGTTGGGTGGAAACGAGCACCCCTCTTAGCAGTTGCACTTACTTCTGGTGTTATTGTTGATAAGTGTTTTACATATTGCACCTTGAAATTCATATGCTGACATATATGCTCATAAACTATGAAATTGTGAATGATTATAGTATAAGACTGTCTGTGCAGTGTTTTGATAAGAAATGGTAGATGTATGCTTGTAACAGAAAAACCACGCATGGCTTATGTTGATAGATAAATTTATTTATGTGAAATTTGAACCAAGTTAGACTTCCAGTCCATTCTCGAGAATTTGTTTCCCCTTATCTGTCTCTAGGAATGCCACGGAATAGAACTCTCCATAGAGATACCCTTCTTGGAAAAGTTTACCAAGATCCTGGAAAAAGGACTTGAATGCGCAAGTCTTAGCAACCTTGTAAGAGGAAGAATGATCCTATTGAAATCCCGAAGTAGCAGCGTAGGGATAAGTATCGATCGATGGATGAGATCTCGTCAGAAGATCTGCGGTCATTCACGACCATTAGATTGGCGGAAGAAACAAGGGTGTTACATTCCTTACCCTTTTTCTTCTATCTTCGTGAGTAGTGAGGAAAATCGGGACCGTAGATCCCCAAGTTCTGTGGGAGTATCTGGACCGTTGGTTTTTCCACGTCTAGGGACCAGTGGGAGAGTGCATGGAAAAGGACAGGTTTGAGCCATTGGATCTTAGCTAGAAAACTTGATAGCCGTTGGATCTGTTAGGAGATGTAGGAGGGTTAAGCCCTCGTGAACAGGGGCAAAGGTTCTGAAAGGGGAGTCGGTACACGGCGTGGGACAGATCTGAGTCATTAGATCTTATCTAGAAAACCCGATAGCTATTGGATCTATTAGGAGATACATGAGGGTTAAGCCCTCGTGAACAAGGGTGAAAATCACGAGAGAGGAGTCGGTATCGGGGATTCGGAGTTCGGGATTTCAGGAGTCCTGATTATAAGAGATCGGGACACTCCATGGTGAAAATCTAGATATAGATCTAGACCATCCATCTGTGAAGGACACGTGGCGAAGATCGAGAGTCCATTAGTATTTCGGATACCGAGGATTCGAGTTGACAAAGGATTTGCATCACTGGGGGTCGCAAGTCGCGAATTCGTGAAACAATGAGGACTGTCCATCTGAGGGAGGATATGTGGATGATAGTTCCTTGACCCCTCTCCACCTTTGTAAGAAATGCACGAACATGATCCCTTCAGAGGATCCCAGGTTCTGTAATGACCATTAGATTTGAGGAAGAGACGCAGGCATTAATGCCACGACCCCTTTTTCCCTTGCAAGAGATTAAGGAATCGGGACCGTAGATCCCATGGTCCATGGAAGTACCTGGAATGTCCATATATAGATTACACGTGTCTGCTGGTAAGAACTTCGGTGTTTCATCACCCGAGAAACAAAAGGGAAAGAACCCTTTTCTTCACGAGTTGCGAAATCTCGATTGCCGAAACCCCGAATCGATTTAAGTGTGAATAAGTTTGAGAAAGGCAGGAATTAATCGTGACAGTTGATCATCCTGAAAAGATCATAACGATTGATCGTGGGTGAAGATCGCAGCCATCTATCAAAGGGACATGTGGCTACCGATTGACATTTCGGGGTTTCGGCACCCAGGAAACCAAAGGGAAAGAATCCCTTGTCTTCGCGAGTCGCGAAATCCCGATCACCGAAAACCCAAAATAGCGTGAGGTGTGAATGAGGTTAAGGAAAGCCGAGATTTGATTGTGACCGTTGATCATCCCGAAAAGATCACAACCGTTGATCTTGGTTGAAGGCTGCCGCTGTCCATCGGAGGGACACATGGCTGCCGGTCGACGTTTCGACATTTCAGCATCCGGGAAACCAGAGGGATAGAAAACCTTTCCCCCGTGATTCGCAAAATCTCGATGCCTGAAATCCTGATACGCGTTGTAGTGGAGAGGGGAAGTACCGAAAGAATCTGGACCATCCATCAGAGGAGACGCATGGTGAGTGGTCATAGATTTGGGAAAAGTCCCGAAATCCCGTGGACCATTGGATCCAGATTCTTAAGAGCCGTCGATCTCTTACACGAACTTCCATATCAGAATTCAGAGATTTAAATGATAAAGAGTCTTGGAGTCATTGCATTTCGAAATCCCGAGTACCAAAACCTCTAAAGGATCCATATCGTCAGATCAGGGGAGGCTTATAGTCGTTGATATCCATTTGGAGGGAAACTTGGGAGACTTCATGGTTTTCGGGGATTTGAATGGGAAAGGAAGAAGTCATGCATCGTGATTTCCCAAATCATGGAAGGTCAGTAAGGGCTTTACCAGTTTAAGCACGTGGTCACGAGGACAAGACCCAAACAGGAAACTTGTACTCGCCAGCCCTTTTGGGGTTCGGCACTTCGCTGTGTCAGGGTTTGCAGAGTCGAAAGACTCGACGCCCTAGTAGCACTGAGTCACGAAGAGAAAAAGGATGCCATATTTTTTYGACCTGTGGTCGTGACCCACGATCCTATGGGGTCAGACGAGGGAAGAGCTGGCTTACACTAGACCTCCGTAGACATTTTGGGGGTCTGATCATTGAGAAATCGACGAAAAAATCAATTCTCATAGTGTGTATGTGACAAATTGGTATTAGAGCATGGTTACAACACTCGACCTGCTTGGGCTCATGAACGATTTGTGCAGAAGCTTCGTTCAGAACACTCTTAAAAAAGAGTAACCCTCTATCTTAACCCTCTTAATTCAAAAAGGTCAAAGTCCGAAATGAAAACCCAACCGTGTATGCATGTGAAAGAAATATGAATTTTGTGTGGGTTATAAAAATGTATCTAACTATTGACTAACAACCAGCATTTGTCTTTGCACACAAGCGGAAGATCAACCACGGGAAATTATCAACACATATTATGGTGACTCACCATGAAGTGGGAGAGGGCTCCCACAATAGAGATGAAGAGTTGGACGAAAGAAGGGCAGTAGGGACCCCTCCAGATCTAGCTGAGACTGTGAGGAGTCTCATGGTCCAATTACAAAGCTGCAAGGCTGACAATGAAAGGATGATGAAAGAACAAGAAAAACAAACAAAAATTGACGCAGTTTTACTGCAAAGTTTATCCGATCTACAAAGACAAATGCAGCATGAACTTGAAACTCATAAACATGGTCATATCAGTGGCCACACTGAGAGGAGCACCTAGAAAAAGGTCCACCCCAGAGATAAAGGACAAGTGTCGAATGATTCCTCTGAGAAGGAAGCTGGCGATTCAGAGGGCTCTTCTAGCAGTAGAACCAGTTCTTATCCTCGAAGAAAACAGAAGAAGAAAAAGTCTTCCAAAGGTCAAAAATTTGAAGAATTCAGAAAGGCCAAACCACCCTCCTTCGACGGTGAAATAAAGAAGGGAGAGGAAGCAAAGGCCTGACTGCTTGGACTAAAGAAATATTTCAAAGTCCATGACTTTTCAGAAAATATGAAGGCCCGAGTGGCCACCTTCAACTTGAACAGAAAAGCTTCCATTTGGTGGGAAGACCTTAAGAATGTGAAAGGGGTTCGCGAAGAGGAGTTGTCTTGGAAATGATTTGAGAAGTACTTCTGGAAGAAGTATCTATCATAAAAACATTTCGACGAAAAGACTAAAGAGTTTTATGAACTCAAACTAGGACAACTTACTATAGAAGAATATGTTAACAGATTCCTCAATTTGTTGAGGTATGTACCTTATATAAAAGCATAAAAGGCAAAGGTGCAATGCTTCATCAGTGGGCTACCCAAGCAATATCGGAACATAATTGAATTTGATGAGCCAAAGACCCTAGAAGGCACCATTCAAAAGGCAACCTATTGTCATGAACAATTTGGGCATCGAGCAGAACCTCGTGAAGGATGGAAACCGAAGAATAGTTCAAGATTTCAAAAAAAGGGGATCAAATCCCCAGGATTTAACAACTACAAGAAGAACCCAAGAATTAACTTTCCAGCTTGGAGTGTACACCAGTAGAACTTTCCCTCATCGGGTGGAAATAAAACTTCTGGACCTATACCAGTGAAGGTGGATAACACCAAGAGAGAACCTCTGAAATGTTGGGGTTGCGGAGAGGAGCATCTCCTGAGAGACTGTCCACACCGACAACAAAATAGTCATAGGATTTATAACATCCAGGAGACTAATACCATCAATGATGTGGCCAGGAGTGTGCCACAAATTTATGCAGCCTTGGATAATAACCAAGATGACCATCAAGCTTCTGTAGTGAAAATAGAAGGTAATATTTTCAACCATCTAGTGTCTGTTTTGATTGACCCTAGTTCAAATTTGAGTTATATAGCCCCTAAATTTGTTGATAAGTGTAAGCTACAGCCACAAAAACATACCAAGCCATGGTTGGTATAGTTAGTCACTAGCACCAAAAGGAAGATAGCAGAGGTTATACCAGCCTGCCAATTAATGTTGGGTGAATTCCCCACCCAAGCAACCCTTAACATATTACCCCTGGGATCATATGATCTGTTGATTGGTATGGACTGGTTAGCCACCCATAAAGCCAGACTGGACTGTTACCATAAAACCTTAGAGTGTGTAAGTAAAGAAGGGAGAAGAATAACCCTTCAAGGGGTCTGAAAACTCGTCTCAGTGAGACAAATATCAGCCCTGCAAATGAGAAAGTATTGCCGAAAGGGATGTCCCCTATATGCAATACAGGTGTTGAAAACAATCAAAGGTGATCAACCAAGCTCTAACGATCACCCTATCTTGAGAGAATACAGAGATGTGTTTCTGGAAGAGGTACCGGGTCTACCTCCGAGGAGGGACATAGACTTCTCAATAGAACTTGCACCAGGAGCGGTGCCGGTGTCTAGGACACCCTACCGGATGAGCACACCTGAGTTAGTTAAACTCAAACTGCAATTAAAAGAAATGATGGATAAAGGCTATATTCGACCCAGCGTGTCTCCATGGGGAGCACCAGTCCTGTTTGTGAAAAAGAAAGACGACACCCTTAGACTGTGTATAGATTATAGACAACTCAATAAGGTAACCATAAAGAACAAGTACCCTTTGCCTAGGATCGATGATCTGTTCGATCAGTTGGGAGGCACATCTATTTTCTCAAAGATCAGCTTGAGGTTGGGATACCATCAAGTCCGAATCAAGGATAAAGACATCCATAAAACTACCTTATGGACACAGTATGGTCACTATAAGTTTGTGGTAGTGCCATTTGGGTTAACCAATGCCCCTGCCACTTTTATGTGCTTGATGAACAATGTACTCAGTAAATTTCTAGATAAATTTGTGCTAGTTTTTATTGACGACATATTAATCTACTCTAAGAATAGAGAAGAGAATGAAGAGAATATTAGACTTGTGCTGCAAGTGATAAGAGAACATCAGCTCTATGCCAAATTCAGAAAATGTGAATTCTTCCAGAAGGAAATACATTACTTAGGCCATGTTCTCTTTGAAAAAGGAGTAGCGGTAGACCCTGACAAAATCAGGTCTATCATGGAATTGCTTACCCCGAGGGATGTTTCAGACATCACATCCTTTATAGGATTAGCAGGATACTATAGGATATTTATAAAAGGATTCTCCAAGATTGGTTGTCTAATCACTACCCTCCATAAGAAGGGACAAAATTATTGTGGACACAGAAATGTGAAGAAAGATTTCAAACCCTGAAACATCTACTGACCCATGCACCCATACTAAAGATCGTCGATCCAGAAGCTGACTTCCTCGTGTGCACATATGCCTGTAAGGAAGGGCTCGGAGGAGTCCTTACGCAGGAAGGAAGTGTGATCTGCTATGAATCCTGAAAATTGAATGAGCATGAAGTCAACTATGTGACCCATGATCTAGAACTGGCTGCCATAGTGCATGCCTTGAAAATGTTGAGGCATTACCTCCTAGGAAGAAAATTTTTACTTATGACAGATCACTGTGGATTGCGATACCTATTTGATCAACCAAAGCTCAATGCTAGACAAGCTAGGTGGATGGCCCTCCTCAACGAGTTTGATTTCGAAATCAAACACATTAAAGGAAAGGAAAATAGGGTGGTCGATGCCCTTAGCAGAAGTATGAAAACAATTCACCTGGCAGCAGTAAGCACCTGTGAGATAGAAATCAAGGAATGAATCAGAAACGCATAAGAAACAGATCCCTTCATCCAGACCGTGGCCATGTACCTACAGTAAGAACCCACTAGAGTAAAATATGAAGGCTACCAGATGACCGAAGGAGGTCTGCTCACTTATAGAAATAGACTGTATATTCAAAATTGTGACGACTTGAAGAGGTTCATACTAGATGAACTACATAAAAGACCCTATTCTGGTCATCCAGGATACCAGAAAATGATCAGTGCCACCAGGAGACATGTTTATTGGCCTGGAATGAAGAAAGACATAGCCAAGTACTTAGCCAAATGCATAGAGTGCCTGGAGGTTAAAGAAAAACATCGACACCCGGCAGGATTATTGCAACCTTTACCAATCCCAGAATGGAAATGGGAAACCATCTCCATGGATTTCATCACTGGATTACCAACCTCAACCAAATAGAATGATGCCATTATGGTAGTGGTGGATAAATTGAGCAAGTCTGCTCATTTCATCCCTGTCAAATCAACTTGTAAAGCAATCGACATCACCCAGGTGTTTATGAAGGAGATATTCAAACTGCATGGTATGTTGAAAGAGATCGTGTCTGACAGAGACACAAAATTTACCTCTAACTTTTGGAAATCATTGATGGCTGGTTTAGAGACCAAATTGTTGTTTAGCACTGCCTATCACCTTCAAACCGACGAAAAGACGGAAAGAGTGAACCAAGTACTTGAAGACATGCTAAGAATGCATGTAATGCATCAACCCAAGAAGTGGGAAGACTACCTGCCACTGGTAGAATTCGCCTACAACAACGGCTACTAAGCATCCTTAAAGATGAGTCCCTTCGAAGTCCTCTATGGTAGATCGTGTAATACTCTAGTTAGCTGGAGTAATCCTGTAAATAGGATTTCTTTTGGACCCTACATGTTGAAAGAAATGGAACATCAGGTGACTCAGATAAAACAAAACCTGAAGGTCGCTCAAAACCGACAGAAAAGTTATGCCAACCAAAAGAGAACTCCAAGAGAGTTCAAAGCGGGAGATCATGTATATCTTAGAGTTAGGCCCAGGAAGAGTTCCCTGAAAATGGGAGCTTGTGCCAAGTTGGCACCTCGGTATTATGGACCCTTTGAGGTTCTAGATAGAGTGGAACCTATAGCCTATAGGCTAGCACTTCCTCCCACAGTAAAAGCACATAATGTTTTCCATGTTTCATTATTGAAGAAATATGTACATGATGCTAACCATATAATTGACCAGTTTGTGATCCAGGTGGAACCAGAGGGAGAATTTCTACCAGAACCCTAATGCATACTGGACAGAAAGGAAACCCTGCTACGGAACTGAACCATTGCACAGGTCAAGGTGCAGTGGAAGCATTTTGGTCCATATGAGGCTACATGGGAAATGGAGGATGCCATGAAACAAGCATATCCAATTTTGTTACTTCTATATATGCATTCCCTGTTAATAGATAATAACATCGAGGACGATGTTCCTTAAAGGGGGAGGGAATTGTAACACCTTGTTTCCCCCAGTTTGTAAAAATAACTGTACTGGCCAAGAACTATGACAAACTCAGAACTGTGAATGTGTGATGTGAATGGACCTTGTGGAAAAGGTCGATGAATGTGAATAATATTATGAATATATATATATATATATAAATATAAATATATATATCGCAGAACTGTTGAGAGGGGATATGCTGAAAAAGAGACCACGATGGCTAGAGAAAGGCGGTGGAAGGCACCTTGAATGTTGGCGTTAACTTCCACCGAGAACAATACCGTATTTGGACTTCACTGTCCCGGAGAACCAAGAGCGGCTCACTGGCCCTGAATTAAATGTCTTTCAAGCTAGTAGGTAGACGGCTCCTCAGGAATTAATGAGGGATGGGGGGGTGAACCACCCATCCATAGAGCCGTCAGGCCTGACCAGTGCGAGGGAAATCACGCCACACGCAACCTCGCAAAAGGATAAGGCATGAGGGAGAAGTGATTGGGGGCAGACACGAGGGGAGGAAGAGAACTCTGGAGATACGCAGAGTGAGTGATAGCAAAGAAGGGGGAGAGTAACCCTCGTTCTCGGTCACTGGCAAACTGAGACACATTCTCGCAACATTGTGGTCTCATCTCGGGGGTGGCTAGTTGTAAATCCTATCGGAATAGCTGAGCCTATGGTTGGGTGGAAACGAGCACCCCTCTCAGCAGTTGCACTTACTTTTGGTGTTATTGTTGATAAGTGTTTTACATCTTGCACCTTGAAATTCGTATGCTGACATATATGCTCATAAACTGTGAAATTGTGAATGATTACAGTATAAGACTGTCTATGCAGTGTTTTGATAAGAAATGGTAGATGTATGCTTGTAACAGAAAAACCACACATGGCTTATGTTGATAGATAAATTTATTTATGCGAAAGTTGAACCATGTTATACTTCCAGTCCGTTCTCAGGAATTTGTTTCCCCTTATCTGTCTCTAGGAATGCCTCGGAATAGAACTCACCACAGAGATACCCTTCTTGGAAAAGTTTACCAAGAGCCTGGAAAAAGGACCTGAATGCGTAAGTCCTAGCAACCCTGTATGAGGAGGAATGATCCTCTTGAAATCCTGAAGTAGCAGCGTAGGGATAAGTATCGATCGATGGACGAGATCCCATCGGAAGATCTACGGTCATTCACGACCGTTAGATTGGTGGAAGAAACAAGGGTGTTACATGCCTTATCCCTTTTCTTCTATCTTCGTGAGTAGCAAGGAAAATCAGGACCGTAGATCCCCAAGGTCTGTGGGAGTATCTGGACTGTTGGATTTTCCACGTCCAGGGAGTAGTGGGAGAGTGCACGGTGAAGGACAGGTCTGAGTTGTGAGATCTTAGCTAGAAAACCCGATAGCCATTGGATCTGTTAGGAGATGTAGGAGGGTTAAGCCCTCGTGAACAGGGGCGAAGGTCCCGAAAGGGGAGTCGGTACACGGCATGGGACAGATCTGAGTCGTTAGATCTTATCTAGAAAACTCGATAGCCGTTGGATCTTCTAGGAGATACATGAGAGTTAAGCCCTCGTGAACAAGGGAGAAAGTCCCAAGAGAGGAGTCGGTATCGGGGATTTGGAGTTCGAGATTTTGGGAGTCCTGATGACAAGAGATCGGGACACTCCATGGTGAAAATCCCAATATAGATCTAGACCGTCCATCCATGAAGGACACGTGGTGGAGATTGAGAGTCCATTGGTATTTTGGATACCGGGGATTCAAGGTGACAAAGGATTTTCATCACTAGGGGTCGCAAGTCACGAAATCACGAAACAATGAGGACCGTCCATCTAAGGGAGGATACGTGGATGATAGTTCCTCGACCCCTCTCCACCTTTGCAGGAAATGCATGAACATGATCCCTTCGGAGGATCCCAGGTTCTGTAATGACCGTTATATTTGAGGAAGAGATGCAGGAATTAATGCCATGACCCCTTTTTCCCTTCCAAGAGATGAAGGAATCAGGACCGTAGATCCCATGGTCCATGGAAGTACCTAGACCGTCCATATATAGAGTACATGTGGCTACTGGTAAGCGCTTTGGTGTTTCGGCACCCAGGAAAAAAAAGGGCAAGAACCCTTGTCTTCACGAGTCGTGAAATCCCGATTGCCGAAACCCCAAATCGGTTTAAGTGTGAATAAGTTTGAGAAAGGCATGATTTAACCATGACCATTGATCATCGTGAAAAGATCATAATGGTTGATCATGGGTGAAGGTCGCAGACGTGTATCAGAGGGACATGTGGCTGCCGATCAGAATTTCGGTGTTTCAGCACCCGGGAAACCAAAGGGCAAGAATCCCTTGTCTTTGCGAGTCGCGAAATCCCGATCATCGAAAACCCGAAATAGCGTGAGGTGTGAATGAGGTTAAGGAAAGCCAGGATCTGATCATGACCGTTGATCATCCTAAAAATATCACGACCATTGATCTTGGCTGAAGGCCACTGCCATCCATCAGAGGGACACGTGGCTGTCGATCGACATTTCAACATTTTGGCATCCGGGAAACCAGAGGGATAGAAAACCTTACCCCCACGATTCATGAAATCCTGATGCCCAAAATCACGATACACATTGTAGTGGAGAGGGGAAGTACCAAAAGAATAGGTACCGTCCATCAGAGGAGACGCGTGGTGAGCGGTCAGAGATTTGGGAAAAGTCCCGAAATCCCGTGGACCATTGGATCCACATTCTTAAGAGTCGTCGATCTCTTACAGGAACTTCCATATCGGAATTCAGAGATTTAAATGATAAAGAGTCTTGGAGTCATTGCATTTCAAACTCCCGAGTACCGAAACCTTGAAAGGATACGTACCGTCGGATCAGGGGAGGCTTACAACCTTTGATCTCCCTTTGGAGGGAAACTTGGGAGACTTCGTGGTTTTCGAGGATTTGAATGGGAAAGGAAGAAGTCATGCATCATGATTTCCTGAATCACAAAAGGCCGATAAGGGCTTTGCTGGTTTAAGCGCATGGTCACGAGGACAAGACACAAACAAGAAACTTGTACTCGCTAGCCCTTTTGGGGTTAGGTGCTTCGCCGTGTCGGGGTTTGCAGAGTTGAAAGACTCGACACCCTGGTAGCACTGAGTCGTGAAGTGTGAAAGGACACCATATTTTTTCGACCTGTGGTCCTAACCCGCGATCCTATTGGATTAGAGGAGGGAAGAGCTAGCTTACACTAGTCCTCCGTAGATATTTCGGGGATCTGATCGTTGAGAAATCAATGAAAAATTTGATTCTCATAGTGGGTATGTGACAATTACCTGGGCTACATTGTTGATCAACATGGCGTACATGTGGATCCATCTAAGATCCAAGTCATCTGTGATTTTCCATCCCCAACCACACTCACCGAGCTTCGGAGCTTCTTGGGCCTTGCCAATTTCTACCATAGGTTCGTGTTGGGATTCTCCCATAATGCATGGGCCCTCAACCAAATAGCCAGGGGTGGTGGTAAGGAGAAATTTGCATGGGGCTAGTCCCAACAACAAGTGTTCGATGATTTGAAGCAGTCCTTGTGCTCATCCCCAATACTTTCACTACCAAAATTGCAGAAGGTCCTTGAGATTGAGATAGATTCTTTAGACTATGTTGTGGGCACCATTATCACTCATCACGGCCACCCCATGGCGTATCATAGTGAGACACTATCAAATATTCTCCATAAGTACCCTACTTATGAAAAATAATTGTACTCCATTGTGTAAGCATGTCACTAGTGGAGACATTACATTCTTGGGAAGGAGACAATCATCCACACTAATCATAAGCCACTGCAGTTCATGTAGACATAAGGAAAATTGCAGAATGACCCACATCAAAAGTGGTCCACATACTTACAGCGATTCCACCTCAACATCAAGTATAAAACAAGAAGCACCAAACACGTTGTTGATTGCCTCAGCAGATCGCTAGTCACGACACTCACCATGGTGTTAGACTCTTGCGGCCATGAGACCTTTGGATGGACCTAACTATATGATATAGACCTAGACTTCACCACCACTTACCAAATGTTGGGTGTAAACGCAGTTGTAGATAATTTCCATCTTCAAGATGGGTTGTTGTGTGGTCTGGGCCATATCTGTGTTCCATAAAGAGAGTGAGCGAAGTTGATCTAGGAACCCCACTATAGTCAAGTGGTAGGACAATTCAGTGTGAAAAAGACAATGGCAATGCTACAAAAAAAAAAAAATCTGTCAAAACTTCGACAGGAGGTCAGCAAGTATATCAGCTCTTGCACTGCCTATGTTATTTCCAAAACAACCACTAAGAATCAGGGCTTATACACCCCTCTTCCTACTCCTAACAGGCCATGGGAATCCATCTCAATGGACTACATTTCAGGCTTCCCATCCACCAAGTGAGGAAATAACTTTGTTTTTGTTGTTGTGATCGCTTTTCTAAGATGGCGATTTTGGTTGCCTGCAAGAAGAGCATCACAACAGAGGCCACTGCCAAGCTCTTCTTTGAACGAGTCTGGGTACATTTTGGAATCCCACAAACCATTGTCTAATATCGAGACAATTGATTTCTCATCACATTCTGTTCGAGCCTCTAGTCACTGCTAGACACCAAGCTCACCCAATCCACGACCTTCCACCCCCAGACATATGGCCAAACCGAGGTCGTAAATCGAATGATTATGCATATCCTTCACATGTATAATTCCAAGAACCCTCACACATGGGATGAGATCCTTCCCTATGTACATAATAGCTACAACCAATCTTTGTATATCTCAACTGTCCACAACCCCTTTCAGGTGGGGTTGGGATTCCAACCATTGGGTCCTATAGTTGTTTCACTTCCCCTTGCAGTCACCTTGATCGATTCATCTACTGCTCCAACTGAAGCTAGAAAAGCCACTCGATTCATTGAGAGGATCCAGCACATCCACCAATAGGTTCAGGATATCCTACAAAATTCCAATGACAAGTACAAGAATCTCCATGATCAACATCGAGTGCCACATAAGTTTCAGGTGGGCAACAAAGTTTGGTTGCACTTGCAGAAAGAACGCCTTACAGGACCCCATTAGAATCTTTACACACTCTGTTATGGGCCATACACCATCACCAAGGCCATGGGGGATAATTATGTTGAGCTCAACATTCCTCCTTTCCTTGGCCTGCACCCAATTTTCAATGTGGATCTCCTTTGCCCTTATTTCCCACCATTATTGGACACCTCAAAAGTAGCAGAACAACTGACACCAACAGAGATCGACCCCAATTGCATCAAATAGACATCCAATGATCATATTGTGGACACACAGATCAAGGGCACTCGACATCAAAGGATCCAGCTTTACCAAGTCGTCAAAGCAGGGCAGCTCCTGCACCAAGGCAAGTGGCTCACCCGGGGCCAAATTCAATAGAAAGTTCCTCATATGATGGGAGAACTCAACGCAATGGAGACCATTGATTCCTAAGGAGGTAGTATTGATATAGGTGGATATCGGTGGCCACTCACCTTTTCCAACAGGCTCAAAATAGTTTTCTATCAATTTTGGTAATTTACTATTTTTAGCAGTTTTTGGGTCTTGAAACTTCCGGAGCCATTTTGAGGCCCTAAAAGACGTTTTTTGGGAAAATGGGGAGCAACATGGAGGTTCCTTCAATGTTTCTCACACAAAAGTTGTATTCCTCGGATAGATGTTTTTAACGAGGTATTGAGCACTTCAAACAAAGATCATATGCAAAAGTTACCACCCCAGGAAGTTGATGTAGTGACTTACCCAAACGGGGCCCACATGACTTTTGGCGCTTCATCTCCTAGGGTTAGGTTTTTGGATGTCTAGGGATTTTGACATTCTCTTTTATTGTAAAAATGCCTTCATAGCCTCATTGTAACCATATTCTTACGAATGAGTGCATTCGTCACATCTCTTCTCAGAGATAAGTTGCCACCATTCCAACAAGCTTGTTTTCCAGTGCATTTTACAATTTCAGCTTATTTCCTTATTGAATAGAAAACCAGTTTTACTATATCTCTGTTATTTTGTGTTAAGAGCCTATTAATAATCTATAGTCATTTCGTTATGCTCATAAAATCTAGATCACCATGTGCACCTACACATTTATTAATTTGAGTTTCCCACCACATGATGCATCAAGATAAGAAAGCAAGGTTCCATGTTACCTTGGCAGTGGGTTTTTTAAGCAACGAAGGAAACTTTCACATGTTTATAGCTACTATTAGACAAAAATGTAATGAACATGTTTCGTTATCAAGGCACCACCTTTTTATTTAAATCAAATACCTATATTCAAGGGATGGGTTGGTGGTTTTTAGTGTAATATCTAAACATAATTGCACAATATGATCACTAGAGACCCCCTTTACAATTCGAACAATCGACCTTGGCTCACTATCAACCAAATTAGGTTAGAAGTGTAGGCACTCGATGAGTGGGACCATCTCACAAAATGTGTCACCAAACCTTATGAAAGTGCTTAGGATTATGAACTCGAATGGTATTGGCTAGCCAAGGCTTCGCATGTTCCCACACTAATTAATTATGGACTCATCGATTAAGGCCATTGAGATGAATTTTATATAATGGTCAATTTAATCATACAAAATCAAGCGCAAAGTTCAAATTGATCACTTAAGCAGTAGTGGCCAATGGCATAAATACTACTAATTCATATTCATGTAGTTGTTATCTAGTCGTATTTATCCCTAGACTAAATCAATTGTTTAAGTTAGTAATTTTTGGTTGTGTCACTTAAATTTGCTCAAATTGGGTAGTATTTAAGTGTTATGACTAACATTTTTGGTCACATAGTCACTAATTAGCCATTTTATACCAGTGTCCATGCAGTTGACATATTTGGATTTATTGATTTCCAATGTGGGTTCAATTTATGTTGTCATGGTTATTCAACATAAGCCTCTTCCTATGATAAGAAGAATAATCTTTTTTTTTCCTTTGTCATTCATAGCGCAAAGCTCGGTACGTCCATAGTACTCCCCCCCTAAAATCTGAAGAACATAGGAGGGTCAAGTATTTCGAGAATATGTTTCTCACAAAGAGCAGCATGTCGTATATATGAGACTCGAACCTGGGTGGGGAGGAGAAAAATCCCCACCCCAACCAATTGAGATAAAACCACTTGACAAAAGAATGATCTTTATCTTCCAATCAATGTAATTTTATGATGTAAGAAGTTCTGATAGTAAAATTCCATTGTTTCTAATTTATTTAATCTTTTTTACCTGCAAATGATTGTTTGTGCACCTTCTTCCTAGAACTTGTGGGCTCTGATACCATGTCAAATTGTAGTGAAACCTACCTAGAGAATATAGCTATTAACAATTAAGAAAAAACTTGCAAAGTTGAGAGAAGAAGAGAAGAATTGGAGAGAAAGAATGAAAGAATTATATTCCACATTAATCCACACTTAAAGAGTGAAAAATTTACAATATATATAAGCTACATGCTCAAACTATTGTGCCATAGAAGTCTTCTAGAGAGATGGGGACAAACAATGACATAAACCTAAGTGAACTGCCACCTAGTCCTAGTTAATTGGACATGAAATCGTCATTTAAATAGTCTAGACAAGTGGAATGGAGAGAATGTCATGCATGCACATGTGATGCACCCTCATAGCATCATGTGTGTCAAGTGCGCCCTGTTGGTGATCATCCCAAGGTGAGCATACAACACTTGGTGATAATATCTAGTTTTCCATGCAAGAATTGACTCCACTTTTGTAATGTTCCCTGTAGGGTTTCAAAATAGTCCCTATTCTCACTCCATTAATTTACTAAAACCTTCACAATTACTTCCATTTCACCTTCATATCACCTTCATATCACCTCCACATCATTACATTTACCTCATCATTGGGTTATAACTATGCTTTTCCAATGTTTATCAATTCTTAACATTTTTAAGTGGATTTGTAGTTAAACTTTAGAAAATAATATGCTTATACTTATACCTAACAATAAGAATGAGTTTGTTAACATGTGTACATACAAAAGAAGCTTCCTAAGAACCTTTATGTGACACTCTATGTTCAAATTCGAATTTGAGGAGATCATGGAGGAGATTATTGAGAAGATCATGGAGAATATCATGGAGGATAGGGTTATGTGTCTAGATGGTTGAGAGATGTATGGAACTAAAGAGAGATTAGTGGATCACATTTATGAGTTTGTTATCATAGCTCTTGTATAAATAGGAGTGTTACCTCCTTCATTTGTAGGCTTGTAATCTTAGAATTAGAGAGAGTTGTAATCTTAGAGTTGGTTTGTAATGGACATTTTGAAATAAAGAATCATACTTCGATTTTGCTTCTACATCTGAGTCTCCTTTGAAGTGGTGTGCTTGTGGAGTTATGGAGGGCCCCCATGGCCTCACTTGCATGCTGATTTGCTTATTTTAGGTATAGCTTAATTTATGTTTTTGTTTGATTTCAGTTTTTAAAGTCTTGTTAAATGCTCTAATACTGGAAGGATCTTATTTGAAAGTGTTTTTGTAAGAGAACCATACGATCTCAGACAATTATTAGATTTAGGTTTGTTTGGTTTCAGCTCTTAAGTTTTGCTAAATGTTCTAATATTGGAAGAGTCTTATTTGAAAGTGTTCCTATAAGAGAACCGTAAGACCTCATACAATAATTAGATTTTGATTTGTTTCATTTCATCTTTCAAAGTTTTTATTAGATGTTCTAATATTGGAGGAGATCCTAAAATTCAAGTGTTATTGTAAGATAACCTTAGGATCTCGATGAATGTTAGATCTAGGTTTGTTTAGTTGTTGGAAGAGATCTTGTTGAATATGTTCTTGTAAAAGAACCAAAGATCTCGGAAAAATTAGAAATATTTCTAGACCTATAGGTGGCACTTCTAAGTTTACCATCCTAGGTTGACATTAAATAAACTCTAATTGACATCATCAATTAGAACTAAACATTCCCCCAACTTAACCAAGGAACATTACTTGTAGAAAATACACATAATTTCTAAATTTTATTTTGATAATTAACTCCTATAGCTTACCAGCTACGAATTAAACATATATTCAACTAGATTTTGATATCCATAATTAAATGCATATACAACATTCTAAATGAACATAAATGTAGTTAATAAATCATCTAAAATAGAAAATAGAACCTTTTTCATTCACAGAGTAAAATGCATAGCCATAAGACTCATAAGAAAACATGAAGAAAACTTAAATAATAGATAAACACTTATCTTTTTTAAAATGTTTCTGTAACCAAATTCTTGGGAAGGACATTCCACCCAACCATAGACTTGTTTATCCATGTTGGATGTATGGGTTGAGTCGTTGACCCGAGTTCTACCTCATTTCTCTAAAAAACTCCTTATTACCATATGCTATGTGAGTCTAATGCAAAAGTCAGGGGGAACGTATAACCTCTGTGAGCATAGACAGTCTAGTGAAAAATTCAAGGGAACATACAACCTCTGTGAGCATAAACAGAGTAGTGAAAAAGTTAGGGGGAACATACAACCTCTTTGAGCATAGTCAAGCCTTGTGACCCATGTGAAAAAGTCAAGGAATCTAGCAAAAGTTAGGTTGAATATAAAGTTCCTATGAGCTAGAAACAAACAATATTCCTAATATTGAAAATGATATAAATGTATTGATCTAGTGTATTGACAGGTGTAACATTATCGACCATGAAGAGAATTTCGAATTGCCTTGTAAATAGTCGAGTTGTAACTGAAGTCTCAAGCCTAGTTCTATTTTAGAACTAAAGTGTAATGTTGAGTTGTAACTGAAGTCTTAAGTCTAGTTCTATTTTAGAACTAAAGTGTAATGTTGAATTGTAACTGAAGTCTTAAGTCTAGTTCTATTTTAGAACTAATGTGTAATGTTGAGTTGTAACTGAAGTCTTAATTCTAGTTCTATTTTCAAAATAAAGTGTAATGTTGAGTTGCAACTTAAGTCTTAAGTCTAGTTCTATTTTTGAACTAAAGTGTAATGTTGAGTTGTGACTGAAGTCTCAAGTCTAGTTCTATTTTCAAACTAAAGTATACCAGTCTCATGTCTAGTTCTATTTTCGAACTAAAGTGTAATGCTAAGTTGCAACTGAAGTCTCAAGTCTAGTTCTATTTTCAAACTAGAGTATACTAGTCTCAAGTCTAGTTCTAAGTTCGAACTAAAGTATGAAGCTGAGTTATGATTGAATCATGCAAACAAGTTACTATTTCAATCCTCTCCTCTTCTCCTCTTCATACTATATAAGCAGAGGTCAAACCCTCTCTTTAATAGAGTTTCGATGCAGGTTAAGGGTGAAGAAATAGAGGCGCATATCAGTGATAAAGAGGCAGCATACCAAAGCAGCATATCGGTTGTTTATATCAACAATAGAGGCAACATATCAGAGGTGTATTTTAGAAAGGTCTCTTAGGTATTTGTCATGTTAGATTCATCTTGGAAAGATTTTTAAGATTAGAACATTCATGGTGGATATTTGTAAGTGATCATACATTATTAATGCAATAAAGGAATATCATTTGTTGGGGTTTTTCTCCATGTACAGGGTTTTCCCAGGGTATATGTGTTGTTGTTGTGCATGCTTACTTATCTACATAGTTAATTCTATTCAATTATGACTTGGCATTGTTGAAGTGCATTAAGATGGAATCAAAGTGTTGAAGAAAATAAAAGAATTAATCCGCATAAAAAATCAATCTCATAATTTAACATGGTATCAGAGCTTAGGGTGTGTTAAATGTGTTGAAGTATTTCAGAAGGTACACATAGATCCAAGCTAGCTTGATTAAGTTTCCAGTGTGAGGTCCATGGCATCCTCCATTTTAGTCATGGCCGAGGATAGGCTCAAAGGAGCTACCAAATTCAATGTGTGGAAGCTCTAGATAACAAATATCTTGCAAGAGCATGATCTTGAGAAGTATGTGACCACGACGGAGGAGGAACCCACAAATAATGCATGAAGAGAGACCTTCCGGAAGAGTCAAGAAAAGGCCAAGAGAATCATCTTTGACTCAGCCAAAGATAGTTTAATGTTTGCAATGACTTCGTTAATGACTTCAAAGGACTGTATGGATACCTTGGTGAATCTGTATGAGAAACAGGCTCCAAGTCAGAAGAGGACACTTAAGCACAAGATTAAGTATTTGAATATGGAGAAAGGTGAATTAGTGGCATATTTTTTTTCCAGGATAGCCCAGATCAGAGACCATCTTTTGGTCATAGGGGTGATAGTGGACGATGATCATTCAATGCAGTCCATTTTTTACGGTCTTCCTTCTTCATGAGAGACCTTCTTATCCAGTGTAAGTGGGAGAGAGATTCAGCCCACATTTGATATTTTATGGCATGATTGCCTCTAGGAGGAGAGTCGCACAGCTACCAGGAGCGAGCCAACAAAATAAGAGCACTCAGCTTTAGCATCAAGATTCAAGGGAAAGAAGAAAGGCACTTTCTAGAAAGGCTCTTAGAGGAAGCCAAACACCAAAGGTACATTCAAAGGAAAGAATATTGATACATCTAAGATTAAATTATTTAGTTGTAATAAGTTGGGTCATTTTGCTAAAGATTGTTGGTGTAGAAAGAAATATCCTAGGAAAGGGAAACATCATGCCTCAACTGTTGAGGATGATGAATCCAAAAGAAATCATAAAAGTCCTTCTAATGAGAAAGAAAATACAAAAGAATATTACTTGGTTTCTGCCTTATCCATTTTGGTTTTCATGGGGTTGAAAACTTGGTTATTAGATAGTGGTGTATCAAAGCACATGACAGGGTTCAAGGAGATCCTCTCATATTTCGAGACAAAATCTTTTGCAGAGGATGTCGAGCTTGGGGACGAAAAATGTTACAAGATAAAGGGAGTAGGATATATCTCCTTCAGAGTGGAATATGGGGCTAGACTTCATGTTTATGACATATTATATGTTCCAGGGCTCAAGAAGAATCTACTATTAGTTGCATCTCTTGAGGACAAGGGATATTGGGTGATCTTAAAGGACAAGAAGGCACTACTATGGGCTAAAGGTATCCACTTAAGTACAACATAAACCATTGAAACTCGTAGTGGAGGACTGTACATCATGTTAGGAAAATCAGTTCAGGCATTGGCTCATGATGCAACTAGCTCTAGTGAGTTGTGGCACATAAGACTTGGACATCTTCATTACAAATCTCTTCTAGATCTACAAAAGATGGTATGTGGCATGCTCTCTATTTCTCTTAGTAAAAATGAAATTTGTAAGGGATGCATGCTATGTAAAAATATAAAGAAAGCATTTCCTTGTAGTGACAACATAGCTCAGGGCATCTTAGATCTGGTTCATTCTAATGTATGCGGTCCCATGTCATCTCCCTCACTCAGTGATTGTTTGTATTATGTCATTTTTATTGATGATTACTCAAGAAAATGTTGGATATATTTTATTAAAGATAAAAGTGACACATTTGATAAATGTTACACATTATTTTCATCACCCCTATGACCATTAATGATGTAAACCTATACTTTTTATTTAGAAGGATCAATGGCCCAGATTCTTTAAGAAAGAATGGAGAAGAACTTTGCCTAAGAGAAGGAATTGTATTTTCATTTGTAAAAACCCTATTAAGGAGGATCGTCGCACCCTACCCTATGTTAGGGGTGAAACAATCCCAGATCATCTTGTTGGAGATATGGCTATAACAGAAGACTGACGCAGATGGTTAAGGTTGTCATTGATGGCAATCGGTTGGTTATGGAACACGACTGCTGGAACACGAATGCTGGAACACGACTGCTGGAACACAAATGCTGGAACACGAA
>JASDQU010014190.1:4678-25603 GCA_032191745.1 Picea mariana
TCAATCATGCCTTCGGCTATCATTGAGAACCTTGATCTCGAAAAAACTTCATTTAGGCCCTCAAAATGGCCCCGGAAGTGAAAACCTGCTAAAAATAGTAAATTGCCAAAATGGCCAGAAAACTGTTTTGAGCCATTTGGAAAAGGTGGGTGGCCCCCGATATCCACCTGGATCAGGGGGGAAATCTTTCCTCTAAGAAGAGGATGGGATAGGGTGTATTTCCTTTAATTTTGAGATTATAGGTTATAAAATTCTTTTGTATTTTCTATATCTTTCCCCAAGATTCACGAGAGATAATGCATCTCTAGACTTCACGTCCATATAGAATAAGAAGTGTAACAAGAGTCTCAAAGAGGAGTTTTTTCTTATCCCATATCCAAATATTAGTTGATTGACAATTGTTTTCAAGCCCATAATAAGCTTTACATCCCCCAATAATTATTTTCTCAATGCTCTAATTCCAATTGAGCTTGTGGTGAATATTGATTCCAAGATATTTGTATGAATTCATTTCCTCCAAGTTGTTTTTTTCATATACGAAGGTATCATAAGTGCTCTTATTGGATTTAATGATCATGACCATAGTATTGTCAATATTAACAATCATACCCGTATTGGAGCAAAAATCCTTTACGATCCTTAGTTAATTTCCAAGATCGTGGGGACTCATTGCCATAAGAACTATATCATCAACATAAAGAGGAAGAGTGATGATTATACTAATGATATTAGGGCCGACACAACCTGCTTCTTCCAAGCATTCTTCTAACTTGTCAATGTATATGCCAAAAAGGGTACGAGACAAGGGACAACCGTGCTTGACTCCAATATTGCATTTAATCTCTTTCGACCATCCATCGGTGTTATTAAAATTGGAAATAACATTCTCATACAACCTTATTGCAGCAACACTCAACTCAAAAGACACTTTTATATCTTCCAACCTATCCCAAAGGTTTTTCTAGTAACCATATCAAAAGATTTTCTAAAGTCAACAAAACAACAAAAAAGATTGGTTTTAGTGTTGTGGAACTCCTATGCAATGATCCTAAAGGTAACAAGATGTTCCATAGTCGAATGATATCTCCTAAACAAGGCCTCTCCTTTGGCTCTTTTACAATGAATTTCTAGCCAAAACCTAATATTCTTTTCCAAAATAATTCTATAAACCTCGGAAAAAATTGGGCTAATCGTAATGGTCCTATAATTAGAAGGGATGTTTATATCCTCATTTTTAAATATAGGAACAATGAGGCTTTCCATCCATGGTTTAGGGAAGCCCTGTTGCTAAATTGAAGATCTTGTGTATGCGAGGGAGGAGGATAGGCCCTCTGATTTTAATTTTTTTAGCTTGACAGCCTTCAATTTCCTTAGATTTCCCATTTTCAAGTTGCTTAACCCTGAACTCTATGTCATCCAAAGATAAAATATCATCCTTTGTAGGGCCGATAAGAATGGTTTCTATGGAATTAGGGAACTCATAAAGACTTTTAAGGTAGGAATTCTAGTCCCTTAGGGGAATCATATTATTTTCTTAAGTATTGCATTAGCATTTTCCTCGAGAACTTCTTAGGATCAAGCTTAGATAGTTGTGAAATATGCTCTTTTATTTTATTGATATAGTATATTTTTGTCTTTTATTGATCTTATCAAGTTTTAAAGACTCATTAGAAGCATCCCTAATGGATTTCCTACAATCTTACATTCTTTATCATAACAAGGGTTCTATTATTCTTTTTACAGGACACCTCTAAAGAGAACTTGTTAATAGAAGTGGAAAGGGTAATTGTAAAATTATGATAGAGGTATTCAATGTTGTCCTTATA
The DNA here is from genome assembly GCA_032191745.1 of Picea mariana. Lineage (NCBI taxonomy): Eukaryota > Viridiplantae > Streptophyta > Pinopsida > Pinales > Pinaceae > Picea > Picea mariana. The sequence continues at coordinate 6,505 of JASDQU010014190.1, forward strand.
AGTTAGGAGATGTAATTCACTATTTAAATCCTTTAAGAAAAAGTCAACTTTACTTTTTTCATCTATATCGGATATCACAAAAATATACAACACTACTACCTACTAAAACTATACGACTCTACTACTTAATAGATGAATACAAATCATCTCATTGGAGTTTGAACACCATAGAATCAACAATTGTAAAATTGAAACTGAATTTAACTTACCAGATCATGACACCGGAGGTGAAAGAGAGACATACAAATCCACCCAAATTGCTAAACGCCGACCAGGAGAAGCCCGACCACATGTCTTTATAGGAACTGCTGAATACGTAGCCCATTTGAGCGAGCACAATGATCCACCATGATAGATCCAACATCAGTGCAGCTCCAGGTAGACCCCACCCCACCTTGAATATCAAGATCCAACTCATCAATACGTGCACCACCAACACACACCCATTTTTACTTGATTCTCAAAGTCTTTTTGTATGGTGCTCATCGAGGATCTCTAAATTAGAATTTGTTCCATGCCCTCGTAGGGGTTTTGTAAAGAGAAAACACTTTTGATATCTTAGAATGAAATAAAATTAGATTTTTATTCTGTCTCATATATGTGTATTTGTGACTTGGTTATTTTTTTTTCTTTTTGAGCTCTATGTTTCCTTTACCATAAAATCTATGTATATTACAAAAAATTATATAAATTTTATTTTATATTGCAACATTATTTTCATTAATAAATCAACCTAAATCCTAGTAATTAATACTTGCAGATTGGGAGAATATTTTTGAGGTTATAAAACCCATGGTGACATTCCTGTCTATCTTGTCCTAGCCAGGCAAGATTTGAAAATGATTGAGTAAGGTAATTCATACCTTTTCCTCAACATGGACCTCTCCCTTGACCCACACGCAAGTCTATGCAATTAATGCACTAAACTCTGCATTGAAAACCATGCCTGGTACAGCTTGGGTGGACTAGTGCGTGCTCCTCCTCCTCTGTACATTGGAAAAAGGTTATTTTAATAATTAACTCAGACGGAGTTTACCAAATGGTCGTTTGCCCAAGTGGTTGGAAGAGTGTAAAATTGGCGTTGTGGTTGGGGAGATCCTGGGGTCAAATCCGCATGCCTCCCCTTTTGGCTGCAAGTTATAATTGTTTACCAATTTTTTGGGGGGGTTCGCCAGATTTGGTGGACGGGACCAGATATAAATGAATATTCCACTACTTTGATGAATCACTTCCCTAACTTTGTCGGGTTGTTGTTACATTTAGAATATTTTTGTTATATTTGGTGGATCAATATGAAATGGCGGATAGGGGTTGGTCATTGGAAAACCCCCCTTATTAATTTGGTAAATTGGGTACGGGCCCTCATTTGGCATTTTCTTGTTGCCACATGGAAACCCATGATTGGGCCATGTGGCAGCCATCCATTGGCCCACCTGTCTGCCAAGTCATCATGGTGTCCTTAGGCTACATGGCATATCCTGGGTGGTGCTATGTGGCGTCACTTGGGGGTGCCATGTGTCACATTTTCATTGGCCCATTTGGTAGCCCAAAATTCCAAATAAGCATGCCACATGGCATGCTATCATTGGGCCACGTCAGCATGTTGATGTCATGCTGACATCGCTACAGCTATGCCTGCCACATCACATACGACCTACCATGTGGTTGTATGGATGCCACATCACCTGCCACATCATATACGAATTCCATTTCACCTACCATGTCTAGTATGACCTGCCACGTGGCTGTACAGACTACCATGTGGCACTGTCTCATTGGTCCACATGTCGACATGAAAAATCCAAAAATGAGTGACATGTGGAAACCTCTATTGTTTCCATGTCATCATGTTGACATCATCAGGACACATTTCATTGTCTGACTATTCCACGTACTCTGTACGGATGCTGACATCATAAGTACGATTGTTGATGTTAGTAGTACGGACGATGACACATCCCTACTGGCTAGGCTAGATTGACCAAAACTTTGATTGTGAATATCCTTCGATCTGTAACTTTGTTTGACGAATTGTTTGCATCATTGGAAATATTTTCATTCTCTCTTCACAATGATGTCAATTTTCCTGAGATTTGAAGACTTTGATTTTTTTCCCTCTTTCATTTGTCGAGGCCATTCTGAGCCTCCTAGGACACTTCTGAGACTTTTGTGATGTTATTTAGATCCTCCTAGATCAAACAAGAATGTGTCATATCCATAAACCATGTGCCAATATATGCCTCAAACATTAAAAAATATACCAAAGTATATGTCAAACCATGTGCTCAATATCCAAGATGCTCCTCAAAGGATATGCCATAAACCATGTACCATGAGATGTACCTCAACCATATACCATATCACTTATTATATGTCTCAATCATGCCATAAACCATGTACCATAAGATATTCCAAAAGAAAGTAACATAACATCAAGGATCTGCGTCAACCAAGTACCAAAATATGTACCTCATAAATATGCCATAACATAGAAGACCATATACCAAGTATATGCCTCAAACATGTGCCAACATCACAAATATGTGCCTCTAACAATTAACCATAACAACCATACACCATGTGCCAAGGATATATCTCAAGCATGTGTGTACCTCAAATATATGCATCCATGTACCAAAAGGCCTCCAAGACATGCCTTAAGCATGTGCCAAAACATCCATGATACAAGCCTAAAAAAAAAAAAAAAAACATACCTTTACTCATGAAGAAGACCTGGTGCATATCATCACAATCCGACTAACCAATCTGGTGCATATCATCTTTGACAAACTCAAGATAACATCTTCGTTGATTTTAACTCAGCCTCATTGGTCAAATTTGGTCATCACGTAAGGCCTCGTGGGACAAGTGTCATACAACCTGCAGGGGTGCCTCATGGAACACCCTTAGCTTGACCCATGGGGGTAAGATAAATTAGGGTTTTCGAAAACCCTTCTCTCTCTACAACTATGAGACTTTTGCACTCCTTTCCTTCCTTAGATTTGCTATGAAAAGATCACTTGGAAGATAGATATTCAATGAATGTATATATATATAAAATGAAAGGATCCTTGAAGTGTATTTATACTTTTTCAAGTGACTTCTTTCCTTAACTTTAGGGATGAGCTATATTTTCTTGTTATAATCATTTTACCCTCTAATTAATGACTTGTAACTTCTTGTTGCAACTGTTTAGGGGATTCTTAAACATTCGTCAGGGCTTTCAACTTCATGAGGGGATAACTTCTCAACCGTGAGGAACCATGTGGCATACTACCTACCGTTGGATACAGAATGGTGAGGAATATCCATCTATGAATGTGTTACATGAATTTTCACTTTCCTTCATCCTTTTTTCCTCAAAAAACTTCAATCTTCATGACTACACCTCTGGGCCTTCCAGACTTCTTCTATGGTTGACATCAACTTTTGGACTTCTTCTAGGGTTTACATCAATGACAACCAATCTTTCAACATGATATCCTTCTTCACATGAGTTACCAATTCTTAAAAATCCATTGGTTAAGGAATTAATTTGTAAACAATATCCCAAAGGTCACGTTCCTTCAAAAGAAAAGTAATTATTGATTTCCAATATAGGATGTTGGATGCTCTATCTAGTCTATCTTCAACTCCCAGACTTGTTGTTACCATCCCTTATATATGATAATCTACCCTGGAAATAACCTTCTACTCAATTTTCCCATGTACTGACATGTACACGCCCTATATGACCTGTGAAGTGCGTATGTACGTGTTATGTTACACTATAAAGTTGCACTCTGTTATTTTTTTGTGCACATATGTATGAAATCTACCACAATGATCCACACGTACAACCTGACTCACTTGCAATTTTTTTTTGTTGCTATACGATTGTTTTCTAGAAGGTTGTCTTTCTATTTCTAATTGTTAGTTTATATATTTGTAGAGATCTCCTTGCATATCTGACAAATCTATTGCAAAATTCTATGGATATTAAATTTGGCTCCCTCTCATAGTGAAATCTATGATAGCATGTCAATTTTCTAATTCCAGCACCTAGATAAATTGTTTACTAGTGATTTCCTTGTTGTAAATGAGATTTGGAACTCGAAAAACAAAATACACTTACTGAAATAATCAACGGAAATAAATATTGGAAGTAAAGGAACCAATTCCAAACACACAAATATTTATGCCCTTCAAATCAACTTATCATTAGAATAATATCGAAGCTTACAAGGGCTCCCTTACTAGGAAAATGGCCCACTAAGAAATAACTAAAAACTATAGACAACACCTAGAACCCTAGAAACTCTGCCACCATTGTACAACCATGTACATTCAACCTACTCAAATATCTACATTCCCTAGCTTACTGTATCCCACATATGTACACACTTTTATGCACTGTAACCTGAGCATATACATGTTGATATTATGGTAGTCGTGGGAGGTATTTACCTCCATGTGTAATCCTGACGAGAATAGAATATTCTGGGAAGCAAGAAGAAACCCTAATTAGTTCACTAATAACCCTAGAAGACAAGTTGGCTCAAGAGGATAACTTGTATTAGGTTATTATCCTCCAAGAGAAGAAGTCAGCTAAAGGAAATATTATATACTAAGTAAATAGGCACCCAGAATGAGAAGTCGTCCCAGGCAATTTGCTAGATTTAGTATAAGTACAGGAGGCCGGTCTTCATTTTGGAAAGCATTCTCAGAACTGCAGAAGCAGTACTTATGGGAAATGCAGTTGGCCAGTTTGTGTGCAAGTTTGGAGGAGAGCTTCCATTGTAGCTATTACAGCTAGCAGATTTCAGTTTTGGCTTGGACTATCTCTTGGTTATGGTTTGGACTCTCTGATAAGCTCTTTCTTGGTGCACTATCCTTGGAGAAAGGTGTGCCACCCTTTGTTTGGCTATCTATCCTAGGGTTTGCTTCCAGAATGATTCTTTGTCAAGGTTAAGGTGCTCGAGGGTGGCTTTGGCCCATGGTTGGGTGACAATAGTGATATTGTATATGATTAAAAGAGAACATCCATCATATTCTAACAGGTTATGGGCCCACACCTCTTTCATTTAGTCTAACCACTGAATGGGAGCATATCCATAAGGATACTAAGCTCGTTGAAATAACTTCTGCTAGGGTTTCTAGTAGGAGCAGTCACCAAAGCACTGCCACTAGGGTTACTAGTAGGTGCAGTTGCAGAAACCCTAATCCTCTCATTGAGGAACCTTAAGTGAAGGGATTGACATAATTTCTGGATATACTAGTGCGCCCTAGCCTAGTGCATATCCTGGTACTCTCAGCAAGACAAGACGCCAAATTGAGTTTTTGGTCAAAATCTAGGGTTGACCAAGTCAAAGCAACCATGACTTACTCTATGAAGTCAAAAAACAAGTTAGATGGGGATTCTAACTTCAGAGTGTGGAATACAAGGATTGACCTCATCCCTACCAAGAATAAAGTGTTGGATATCGTGAAAGGAAAGATCGTGGAACTAGAGTTTGAAGAAGGAAAAGAGAAGGAACCGCAGAACGTTGCAGTTATGGAAAATTTCAAAGACAATGATATAAATTCCATGAGTATTAGAGTGGAATCTATAAAAAACCACTTGATACCCTACATCTCCCATCTTGACTCATCTAAGAAGATGTATGATACCCTAACAAACCTCTTCTCAGTCAGAAACATTGGACAAGTAATGAGTTTGAAGAATGAGCTTCGTGACATGAAGATGAATGATGATGAAAACATAACATCATAATTTGTGAGGATATCTCGGTTAAGAGATCAACTACAAGCTATTGAAGAGATCATCTCAGAGAAGGAACTGGTAAATATAGTACTCAATGGTCTTCCCAAGACATGGGATGCATTTGCCGCAAGAATGAACACAAGGAAGGAGTATCCTACATTCGAAGAACTTTGGACTTGTTGTGAAAAATAAGAATAAAGGATTAGTGCAAAATGGAAACCTCAAAATAAATACTATGATCAAGCCTTCATAACAAGATTCAATAATTTCAGGAACAAAAGGAAGGTTGGTTCAAGGAACAAGCCAAATCAAGAGAAAGATATGTCAGAAATACAATGCTTCAACTGTCAAAAGTATGGTCACTGCAAGAATAATTGTCCCGAGCTGAAGAAAAGGAAGGATACACACAAAGAATCAGTTGTTGAAGAAAAGGAACCTTCAAATAAGATTAAGTAGGAAGAAACAAACTTCTTCTTCTAAGACAAGGTAAACAACACTCTTCATAGTTCTTGTGCATACCATATTTTATGTACATATCTTGCATATCTATTTCTTAGAAGATAATATGTTCAAAGAGAAACTATAATTATGGAAGAAAAATGAGATAAGGACTGCTATCACTATGAATATAAGACAAGCTGCAAGATAAGCCGAAATCAGAAAGAAACCTAGAAGAAGTAAAGGCAGAAATAAGTCAGCAATCAAGAGGAAATTGAAAAAATATTTGTGACACTTTGCAGAAGGAAATAAGGTTGCAAACGTAAGCGTGGACTCTCCTAGATGGAGGGAGCCAATTATATATTACCAAAATAAGAGCATGCATTCATACATGAAGCAAGGATTAGGATGGATCCAATCCTATGATCCATTGAAGATGATGAAGTATATATCCATGGTAGCAGCCATGAAAAGAAGTACATGTTCATTTTGACTTTAGAGGAAGTATTCTCCGAAAAAAGAAGCCTCAAAAGTATCCCTAGTTGTCCATCCACATCCATGATCCTACGATGAAAGGAAGAAGGTGGAATCTTTAGGGCATGAAATCTATAGAAAACTCCATGAACTCAAAAGAAAAAGAAAAACATGAGGAAGAACATGAAGATTCCAAGAGATAAAGAAAAGACGGAACAGCTAGTCATTGTATCGACAATCACAAGACTATCATCTTGATATGAACTCACTAAAAGCAATCAAGCAGAGGAACTGAAAGTTGTGATGAAGAACAATGTATGGAAGACTTATGAATGAAAGAATTGTGAGATCCATAAGTAGAAGTTATCCCATATGGAGGGAGAAGACTATGATGATTGTTTGTTCCAAGTAAACCAGACACACCTCTACAGGCTCATTATATCGGTTGCAATATCCATGGGTTAGAGTTTACATTAGATGAATGCAAATACTATTCTCTAGAATAATTGAACAAAGAGCGTATGAAGAGAAACCTCAAGGATTTGAGGTATACCAGAAAGAGACCCTTGTATGCAGATGAAAGAAGACAACTTGGTAGAGAACCTCCAATGCATAGTAGAAGCGTGGTGAAAACTTTCTATATTATATAATAATGATTACTCAAAACTCCAGAATTATGGATTTCCAATCCATGACAAAGATCTCATGATGACAGAAGAAGTTCCACATGGATATGTTCCAGTTTGAGCCATGCCACGATGTTATGAGCTAGCAGGAAACAAAAGAGTTGAATTCAAATATGATATATTGTAATGATCAAATTTATATGTAGCCTTCAGAGAAAACCAGTGTTCTAGAAAGACCAAAGTACATTGAGATCAAGCATTACATTCTCCGTGATGAAGTCTAGAAAAGAGAATTGGTTCTCCAATATATATATATCTCCACAGATGAGCAGATAAGTAGACATTTTGGTAAATCGTCTATTCAAGATGAAAGAGTTTGTGTACTCAAGTTGGAGCTCATGGAGATGACTTCCTTATTGAAAAAGGAAGAGATGACTCCTAGGTTGGGAGGGAGTACTGATGTGTTATTGACTTATGGACAGTCATTTTTTAGTTTGAAAAATGGTCCAGGATGAGAAGTTACTTTCCAGTTCGGAAAGTGGTTTGAGATATATGATGAACAGACATTTTCTAGTTTGGAAAATGGTCCAAATTGAACAATCATTTTTGTAATGAAAACGGTTTTATGGATTGCTGATGTACCATAGACAACTATTCTCCTTATGTTTAACATAGGGAATGATCTAGGGAACTCTCTCTTCTTAATGGTCACTCTTAGTAGTGTTCAAGAAGACTGGTCTGCCTCACCAAACAATCATTCTTTTGAAGCTCACAGTTGTGAGTAGTTTCAAATAATGGTCTATTTTGGAGGTTGGTGTAGGACAGTCATTTCCTTAGGAAATGGTTCGGACAACCATTCCCTAGGGAAGATTCATTATCTCTAGGTTTCACTTTTTTTAGTGTCGGAGGAATGGCCTAGATAGGTGAATGGTCCAGGTTCAACAATCAAGGACAGGCATTCCCTAAGGTAGATTCATTCTCTCCAGGTTGCACTTTGTTTAGTGCCGGAGGAATGGCCGATATAGGTGAATGGTCCAGGCTCAGAAATTGGGACAATTATTCTTCCTTTCTTGAGAAGAATAGTCCAGATAGATCATCATTGACGTTCTACTTTCTGAGGGAAGATGCTCTTCCAGAACTCGCGAATGTGAGTGGAAGAATGGCCCAAATGATTCAAATTATATCATAACAATGTTTTCTATGCAGGTTGATATTAGATGATTGTTATGGAGATTGTATGTCTCCAGACAGTAGATATATACTACTGTGGTGGATGTGTTCCACTGATTATGACTATACGTCATTGACCAAGTATCTGTGTGTTCCTCGGTGTGGCAGTGTACCACTAGATTGTAGTTGTGTACTACTATGGATAGACACAGTTGTGTTCTATTGAATGACATTGTTCTGATTTTCCTTGAAGATAATTAGTAATGTTGGAAATGATTATCAGCTAGATGGATGATCATTAGGCAGAGATTTCCCAGACGGAAAATGGTTCAAGACATTTATTATTCTAGGACATATGACCAGATTAGAAGAAGGGCTCCTATGTCACTCTGTGGAGTGAGTGACTTATCCAGCATCATGTCTAATTACTCAAATGGAGTATGGTTTCGAGAGATGATGCAGCTAATGACACTGATAGTGATGATGGTGCTCATGATCTAGTCATGAGATAGTCTATACGACTATGTTGATGCTACCAGGTGAATGGTATGTTTGTGCTCAAGACCATTACCTTCAATACCTCCCTAGCTAGGAGGGAATGTTGATATTATTATAGCTGCGGGAGGTATTTACCTCCACGTATAAACCTGATGAGAATAGAATATTTCGGGAAGCAAGAAGAAACCCTAATTAGTTGGCTAATAACCCTAGAAGACAAGTCAACTCAAGAGGATAACTTGTATTAGGTTATTAGCCTCCAAGAGAAGAATTTGGCTAAAGGAAATATTATATACTAAGTAAATAGGCACCCAGAATGAGAAGTTGTCCCAGGAAGTTTTCCATATTTAGTATAAATACAGGAGACCAGTCTTCATTCTGGCAGGCTTTCTCAAAATTGCAGAAGCAACACTTGTGCGCACTACAGTTGGCCAGTTTGTGCGCAAGTTTGAAGGAGAGATGCCATTGCAACTGCTGGAGCTAGAAGATTTTGGTTTTGGCTTGGACTATCTCTTGGTTATGGCTTGGACTCTCTGGTCATCTCTTTCTTGGTGCGCTATCCTTGGAGAAAGGTACACCACCCTTTGTTTCGCTATCTAGCCTAGGGTTTTCTTCCAGAAGGATTATTTGTCAAGATTAAGGTGCTCAGGGGTGGCTTCGGCCTATGGTTGGGTGACAATAGTGATATTGTCTATGGTTAAACGAGTACACCCATCATATTCTAACAATACACACCCTGAGAAACATGCTCTATGTGTACAACTCAACCCAATTTTTGTGGCTCCAATATGTTGGATCCTCCTCGTGTTGCCCTTGTTATATATTCTCCTCTAACCTAAGCTAATCTCTAGATGAAATTCCTTCTTCACCTATCCAATAACTGCTTGAGAAAAAATCCCTCTTTTCTCTCTCTCTATGATGTGATCATATATAAAAAGTGTCTCCTACTTCACCCTATCCTTGATTTTATAATATTGAGTTATACCCTAACCCTAATCTCCAAAGTTATTAACGGTTTAGATTAGATCTCACCTCAATTGAGATCAATGGCTAAGATTCATTTAATTCACTTATACTAATAACTTTAGCATTTCATTAAATTAAAATCAACTAATTAATAAAAAAAAATTACTTTAATAATTCCCTTAATTAAATTAAATTACTAACGTAGAAGGCTTTGGACAACTTCCACACATATAGACTCTTAGACCTATGCAAAATTACATGTCCAATGCTACAAACATCAACAATATCAAATTCATTTGATATATTATTGAAGAAATAATTTTTAAAAAAATGACAAGGATTGGATGACCCACATCTGTTAGAGGAAATTATTAATATCTTGGGAAAATGAAGGCCAATTGTGGTAAATAAATGGTTGATATTGGCTAATTAAACCCCTCTATACACATATATATGGTGAGATCAACCCCCAAATGCACCAATGTGTATAGATATGAAGTGCAACCTCAAATATGAAATCTTAGATCTAACCCAAACATAGATCAAATTTAGTGAAATGAACACCAATATTGATTAATTATCATGCCCTAGATGTAATGGTAATGTCATATTAAGAAAGAAAAAAAAGTTTATAATTTTAAAAAACAAAATTTGAGATTTATATATGAATATATAGATCTATAAAAAATTAAAATACCAGATATGGAGATGTAGACTAATATATCTAAAAAATAAACTAGATGTACTTGTAAATTGATGCAAAAAAAGGAAACTTCAATCAGTATTGTTGAATGCTCGTAGAATTAAATAGAATATCTCCTATCCAATATTTCAACAAACAAAGAAGTTTATCCAATGAGTTAGATGTATTAATCCAATACCATGAAAGACTACGCAAAATATGTAGAAACATATAAACAAGCTCTATCCAGTATAAACTCCTATGGAAGTCATCAAACAAGTAAAAGAAGATATATTGAATAAGATAAAGGAGACAAGAAGTTTACACTGTGAAACTCTAAGGTGGGGAAACATCCACAGAAACAAGGCCTTGTATTTTTCATATAACTCTCCTAGTTACAATTTCTAGAGCACACACATGTATGGAATTCAAATGGGATACATACAACTCCCAATCATATTTATAATCTATTCCAAGGACCTATAGGGTCTAGGTTAATGATCAATACCATAATCCACCATCCACTCTCTTATATTCAAGACTAATTGCCTCAGTTTATAAAATCTAGGATAAACCTATATCATTGATCATAAGGAACAATCAAGGGTCAAGATCAACCAATTCATAAAGTTTGATGTTGATCTCATCAAGAGATAAGGAAGAATAATTGAATAAGAATAACTTATGAGTGTACTTCATCATTACCTCAGAGGCAAGTCACCACCGAATAACTCCCAAAACTATCTCCCTGTGCACAAGTGCACTATTACAAAAGTATAGTGAGTCCATGTTACATGTATAAGTGCCCCACAATTGATTTTATAATTATCATCTAATCTGTAAAATACCATGGACATTCCACTACAACAATTTTTCACAACATTTTTGATAAATAAAATTTAAATCTACACTATGAAGGTTAAACTCCTTTAGATTCGAGAATATTTAGTTACTAATTTTATTCTTATGCATGAAATAGATAAAATGCGAAAAATAGAGAATAATAAAATACAATCACACCATCCACAAATAAACACAAGATATGACCTGGGAAACCCAATATGGGAGAAAACCCAACTAGAAGGTGAGGTTTCTCTACTCTCTTTTCTCTGGTATAGAAATGATGGAAGTATAAAGAAAGAGGCATTGTTCGTGGAGTTTCATTTGAAATGTATCTTGTATGGTTGCTACATAATATCTCCTCCTCTGTTATTCTCATAGAATACCACTCTTAGGTGTTCTTCTTATCTATGGAATAAGATACAATGTAAAAGAATGGAACTCCTTATCCTCCTAGTGGCCTGATATTTAACATAACTCGATAGCCATATAGGGGTAGGTTTTTTACTTCCTCAACCCTCAATTGTGGTAGGGTTTTGAACTTTCTAGAATCTTCTTCAAATTCCTCACGTGGATAGCCTCGTATGCATGATTAATGGGGGTTTATGTGGTATCCTTTCATACCTTGGTGGTCAACACGATAGGTCAACTTGCGAGAGGCATAAATTTTGCATACTAACTTCGATTGACGCACAATTTACAATGTTGGAAAGGTATCATAGTGTAGAACACATTCAAGGGGGTCTGTACTATTTCTAGACACCAGAACCCTAAAAAATGTCATTTAATGCCTCAAAATGGCTCTGGAAGTTTCCGGACGTTAATTTTCTAAACTGGGACCTGCCACTAAAATGGCCTTGGAAGATGATTCCTCCATTTTTTTTCCACTCTAAAAGCATCGAGATAGACGAAAAATAATATAATGATATAATTTCTATCATCATCGTTATGACACTAAGTACAAAACTACATCATGCCACTAGACAACATTAAAACACATCCTAACAATAGTTGAACATATTGACCATATAGTAGGAAATATGATATAATTTCCCTCGGGCATTCACAATGGAAGATATAATAGTATGAGGTGATGTATCGAGTCAAATCATGAGGGCTCTCTTGAATTTCTAAAAGTGACAATTAAGTTTCTCAATGACTCATGATTGCAATTTTTGTGTTTGCATCTATATCCAGTGGTTGGAGGTTAGGGATAAGTCTTTCTTCATTGGGTGATTGTAGGTTTGAGTTTTGTTCATGTGCAGGATCCATGAATATATTATTTGTATGTTGCATTTGAACAAGAATAAAATAATTTTTATTTCTTTTTTAATTGGAAGTATTTATAATGAAATATAACAAAATAAAATTCTAAGTAAACCTACCTTGAATGAAAGAAGGAAACATTGAATATGACCATTGACAACATTACTCATTCTTGAGGCATTCAAATGCATAAGTTCACTCTTCATATCACACCTCCTTCTCCAAGAAAAGTGACGATATGGTTTTGTGATAAAATACAAGTCACAACCCTTTTTTATTTATATAAAACAAATGTGTACAAGCTTAGAAACACATGTGCATTTTTAAGATGTGCATTCCTAAAAATGTGCTTCCATTCTTTGAATTTACGACTCAACAAGCTAGTTGGAAATCTACGTGGAAGTTCAAAGGGGGTTAAAACTATATAAAAAAGAACATGTTCACGTCCTTGCATGAGTGTGTTCTTCGACACCCCATTGTCGCGTTTTCAACCATAAACTTCTTGTAACCCCCTAAACATATTTCATTTAGTATGGTGATCTTGGAAAGCTTCTCTTAATGCTTTTTGAGCACAAAAACAAAATTATAAAGAATCATAAGTAATCACTTACCCTTTTAAGGCCCGATAGACCAATTAGGCCTTAGTAGACATTAATGATCATCATCATCGTCATCAATATGTTTAAATATTAGGCCAAACATTTATTAGAAGCATGGAAATATTTTTCCAATACACATGCATCCAACAACTTTATAAAACAAATGTTCAATTAAATAATAGATTTACATTAATTACATAGAAATTCAAAAAATACCATTACTCAGTGAACCTTTTCTTAGTACCCAAGAGGGAATGTAAAGGTAGTCAAAATGTAAGCTTCCTTTGATGAGTAATTGGTGGTCTGTGAAATTTATAGTTTATTATGAACTCATCACCGAGAAACAAACTATGTATTGCATGCACAACAACAAATTTGGTTTCTTTCCTTTTCATAAATAATTCTTTGTCATTGGAGTGTTCCTCAAACAAACAATATTCACTAAAGAATGAGCACCTGGAACCATTTATGAACCTTGCAATGTTTCCATGGGCATGGAAACCATTGATATATAATAGTTTCTTCATGTCAAAGTTTATGGAAGCATAATCATTCATGCGTTGATGCTATGTTTGTATTTAACAATATTCAAGCAATCAAATTGACTATAAAGAGGACCACACAATGATATAAGTGAAACTCATTGTCTAGGAGGAATGAAAATATCTAAAAGGATAAAAAACCTAATATTTGAAAATTTTATTATGGATTAACTTACAAGTCAAAGGTGCCCACTTAAATCAAAGTTCATCCTAAGTCAACACATACAATTAAATCTACCATACTTAATGCTTGAAAAATCTTCATACATAAAAATGTGCATAATGAATCAATGATTAATGCTACTATTATCTATGTTCTTCCATTAACTCATCATATGAATTTATGATCATATCAAATATGAGATGATAATAATTGGAATTTTATTGTTTTTGTCCTCCCCACTTTGTAATCCGGTCTTTAGCTTGACTAGCCTGCATAAATGAATCATCATAAAATTTCACATTTCATTTATTCTAATCAATATTTGTAACAAATAAGTTGGATGTAAATGCTTACCTCTTTATTCCATTTAGTCTTATATGTGATTATACATAGGATAAGTGTTTGTAATGAAGTGCCACCAATCATGCCGGCCCAAATTCCCTACCATCAAAAATATATTTAGCAACACCATAAGCCACACGAAGGAACAAATCAATCTGAAACTAATATTATAGTTTTTCTTACACAAACAAATCTACAATAAAATCAATAAGTATGATCAAGGTTCATGCAATAATAATCACTAATTATTAGAAGTTTAGTCAATTTGAAAACTAGTTTTTACGTACAAATATCCAATTTGATGCAATAGTGTCATATCTAGTGTAATCTTAATATATATAATGGTATTATAGTCATACCTCATAAACCTATTTAACTCATAATTATTATTTATATTATGTTGCAGTTAACTAAGTAGCATATTCGTATAGTGGGATTTTATTCCAGAATAACACTTATTCACTCTATTGTACTCTATGAACTACTAAAATGAAAATTTTAGATAATAAGAAGAAAATGTTTACCTCCACTCCTAAATCAAAATAATAACCAAACAAACAACCAAGTGGGACACCAAAAAGCTAAATCAAAATAATAACCAAACAAACAACCAAGTGGGACACCAAAAAGGTAGTAGCATGATAAATTTATATATGCCACAAGAGATTGCCAACCTGCTCCCACGGCCACACCTGAAAATTAAAATATTATTAGCTTTTGATTTAAAGTTTGGAACAAAGTCATAAAGAGTGTATTTAAATATTAGTTGATGCAAACCTGACAAAACTGGTTGCACGCTATTTAAAAGCATTGTAAATGCGAGTAGATGTGCAAGACGAGCGACAGCTCTCATCACTTCTTTACTATCAGTGAAAGCCACTGCAAATTCATTCTGTGTAATGAAGATTATAGCCATCAACAAAACACCTACTAAGAAGGTCGTACCAACCACAACGATCACTGCAAATTTTGCAGCTCTTGGACGCCCAGCTCCAAGCTCATTTGAGACTCTCACACTATCAACAACAATAAAAAATGGTATATCTAATGAGATTTTATGTATTTGTACAAGTTGAATGTGAATATATACACATCACATAACATAAATTCTATCAAGTAAGTTTGCAACTTTTCAAGTATTAAAAGATTAATATGTGTGTCTTTAGAGGAAATAAACCTTATTGCAATATTGAAACCAATAGATATGGTAAGCTCCCATCCCACAAAATTCATACTGCAAAATTTGTAAAACTCACCCATTAATATATACACAACATACAAAATATAAACACTACATCAAAATATCCATTAAAAATGGACTACATACCATATAGAGATTGCATCTAGTGCAATTTTTGGATTTTTCAAATACCCCGCCAAAAGTATTAGAAGGTAGAAATACCATGTTTCCAAACTGTAAAATAAAAACCATTTTTCATCAAATTACACATAGAAATATAAATAATTAGCAATTGATTTATTTGATTGATGGTGACATTATTTGGTTGCATATTATAATTTATTTTATATGTTTTATTACTCTGTAATAATATTGTTAATGTTATATATCTAAATATAATTTTTTAAAAATATTTAAATAAATTTATATTTATAAATTATATAAATTTATAATAATATTTTAATCTATTAAAAAAAACTAAAAACTAAAACTATGTGACGATCATGAAATACTCCACCTTTTCTCTCATCGCCTCCCTCTCTTCCCCAAACTCTAGCTTCACATAAGAAGAGAGAAATATTACTATAAAATAAGAAATTAGTATCTTCTCACTACTATCTTCCATATCTTCTCATCATCACTACTATCTTTCCCTTCCATATCTTCTCATCATCACTAGTCTCTCCTCAAACTCAAGCTTAATATACGAGGAGAGGAATATTAATATAAAATAAAATAAGAAATTATCATAATCAATGTGAAAAAAAATAGCTTTTCACAACCAATGTCAAATAAAACAAAAAAAATAAAATTTTCTAATGATGAAAAAAAATTAAAATATTATAAATAGAAAAGTAAAAAATTTAAAATATTATAAATAGAAAAGTAAAAAAGGATGAGGAAATTTTTAGTGTGAGTCTACGCTAATGATAAAAATAAAAAACAAGTATAAACTTATTTTTGTATTTTTAAATAACCATTATTATAATCCAATTATATAATTATTTATTGGTGAAATTCCTTTTTAATTATTTAAATTGTATTTTTTAATACATAATAAAGTAAATAAAATTTAATTATTTTTTTATTGAATTAAAAAAACATTTTGAACAAAAATTAGAAAAATGTATAATGTTTACACTACTCTCCTAAGAAAGGTTGAAAATGTGTTGTATACTTTCTATCGTGTAGAGTGAGGTATGAACTCTCAAAGAAAACATGTTTAATGGTATAGTTGATCGGGTGGAATTCAAAGAATATCGTTAACAGGGTGGAACTTAAAGCATAAGTTATTCTTTGAAAACTTAGAAGAGGTATAAATTTATTGACGTATAATATATTTATCTTTTATTTTCCCACCTCCACTCTCATATATGAGGGTGGAGGTGGGGAAAATAAAAGATAAATGTATAATACATTTTTTTTTTTATTTGCCCCACCATGAGGGTGGAGGTGGGGAAAATAAAAGAGAAATGGATAATACATTTCTTTTTTATTATACATTTCTCTTTTATTTTCCCCACCCCCACCCTCATATATGTATATGAACATTTATCTTTTATTTGCCCCACCTCCACCCTCATATATGTATATGAGGGTGGAGGTGGGGCAAATAAAAGATAAATGTATAATACATTTTTCTTTTATTTGCCCCACTATATGAGGGTGGAGGTGGGGCAAATAAAAGATAAATGTATTATACATTTCTTTTTGATTTTCCCCACCTCCACCCTCATATCATATACATATATGAGGGTGGCGTGGGGAAAATAAAAGATAAGTGTATTATACATTTCTCTTTTATTTTCCCCACCCTCATATACATATATGAGGGTGGGGTGGGGCAAATAAAAGAGAAATGTATGTATATGATGGTGGGGGTGGGGCAAATAAAAGAGAAATGTATTATACATTTCTCTTTTATTTGCCCAACCACATATATGACGGTGGGGGTGGGGAAAATAAAAGAGAAATGTATTATACCACATATATGAGGGTGGAGGTGGGGAAAATAAAAGATAAATGTATAATACATTTTTTTTTTTATTTGCCCCACCATGAGGGTGGAGGTGGGGAAAATAAAAGAGAAATGGATAATACATTTCTTTTTTATTATACATTTCTCTTTTATTTTCCCCACCCCCACCCTCATATATGTATATGAACATTTATCTTTTATTTGCCCCACCTCCACCCTCATATATGTATATGAGGGTGGAGGTGGGGCAAATAAAAGATAAATGTATAATACATTTTTCTTTTATTTGCCCCACTATATGAGGGTGGAGGTGGGGCAAATAAAAGATAAATGTATTATACATTTCTTTTTGATTTTCCCCACCTCCACCCTCATATCATATACATATATGAGGGTGGCGTGGGGAAAATAAAAGATAAGTGTATTATACATTTCTCTTTTATTTTCCCCACCCTCATATACATATATGAGGGTGGGGTGGGGCAAATAAAAGAGAAATGTATGTATATGATGGTGGGGGTGGGGCAAATAAAAGAGAAATGTATTATACATTTCTCTTTTATTTGCCCAACCACATATATGACGGTGGGGGTGGGGAAAATAAAAGAGAAATGTATTATACCACATATATGAGGATGGGGGTGGGGCAAATAAAAGAGAAATGTATAATACATTTCTCTTTTATTTTCCCCACCCCCACCCCCACCCCCACCCTCATGAGGGTGGGGGTGGGGCAAATAAAAGAGAAATGTATTATACATTTCTCTTTTATTTTCCCCACCCCCGCCCTCACCCTCATATATTTATATGAGTGCGGGGGTGGGGCAAATAAAAGAGAAATGTATAATACATTTCTCTTTTATTTGCCCCAACCCCATGAGGGTGGGGGTGGGGCAAATAAAAGAGAAATGTATTATACATTTCTCTTTTATTTGCCCCACCCCCACCCTCATGCAAATAAAAGAGAAATGTATTATACATTTCTCTTTTATTTTCCCCACCCCCGCCCTCACCCTCATATATGTATATGAGGGTGGGGGTGGGGAAAATAAAAGAGAAATGTATTATACATTTGTCTTTTATTTTCCCCACCCCCACCCTCATATACATATATGACGGTATATGAGGGTGGGGGTGGGGAAAATAAAAGAAAAATGTATAATACATTTCTCTTTTATTTGCCCCACCCCCACCCTCACCCTCATATATGTATATGAGGGAGGGGGTGGGGAAAATAAAAGATAAATGTATTATACATTTATCTTTTATTTTCCCCACCCCCGCCCTCATAATACATTTCTCTTTTATTTTCCCCACCCCCACCCTCACCCTCATATACATATATGAGGGTATATGAGGGTGGGGGTGGGGAAAATAAAAGACAAATGTATTATGAGGGTGGGGGTGGGGCAAATAAAAGATAAATGTATAATACATTTATCTTTATTTGCCCCACCCCCACCCTCGTATATGTATGAGGGTGGGGGTAGGGAAAATAAAAGATAAATGTATTATACATTTCTCTTTTATTTTCCCGACCCCCACCCTCATACTTGCTCCACCCCCACCCTCATATATGTATGAGGGTGGGG
>JASDQU010014190.1:26233-39809 GCA_032191745.1 Picea mariana
TTTTCCCCACCCCCACCCTCATATATGCTAAAGAAATATTTGTCTCACCCTATACAATCTTGCAGAGAGGGCCTTATTCCATTTCCCTATGCAGGCTTATCTTCTTTATTACTAAAATCCAGAGACAAAAATACAAATTTGTCCACTTGTACGCATCTTGCACACTATACAAGAAGTGTATACATAGGTTGATCCACTACAATCCATGCACATCGGGATATGTGCCAGAAAATGAAAATTAAATGTTGGGTTTCCATGTCACAATAGGAGATCTTTGATCCTTTGCCTTCCATATAATGGAAACGTTCCGACTCGACCCTTCAGTTGCATTTTGAAGGTTATAAAGAGGCCAATTCCAAGCTATAGAAAAGGAGAAGAATTCAACTTTGAGAGAAAAGTTACTCTGGAGAAATTATTTACTTCATATTGAGTCTGCATCCCTTTGTCCTTTGAGTCTGAACAGAGTGTTCAACCCCCAAGATCTTCCCTTATTGATGGAGAACCTCATTGTCTCCCTTATATGAGATTGCCTTTGGTGGAGGATTGAAATGGTGGAGGCCCAGCTGGAAGGAACTTAGTTTCTTGGTTTTAAACCATACCGACACGGAAGTCTGTAATATTCTCACTTCTGCTGATCATTTGTTAATAGAAATACTCTCTTCCCAGCCAACTGATATCTTGAAAATATATGAGTTATTATCCATGGGCGTATTTGTTATGTATATTGATGGATTATGCTATCTAATGTGCTAACATTTTATATTATCACCATATGCTTGTTTCGCTTGTTTGTTGAGAACTTGTTGCAGGTATATAACTTTGGGTCAAAGTGCTCAATGGTGGACATCATCGAACATATGGACGAGGTAGGATTATTTCTTATCTCGCTTGCACATTGGTTTATATAACATGTTGTCGGGATAGAGTTGATTTCTGCACTCATTTTTGTCTGTTGTGGTTCACCCTAGCCATAGACAGATTTTCCTCGTAACAGAATTGGCGACCATACTAGGGATTGAATCTTATTTCTTAGGGTTTGAAGTACATTTCTCTTTAGATTTCTCTCGTTTCTATTGTGGTTCTTGTCGTATAATTGTTTGAAAACTCCTGTTCACTCTGGGTTTGAGTTTTCAGACTTTCTCCCTTGCCTGACCTTGTTTTAAAGAATATACCCACCTTTTTCCTTGACAGTCATGTACATACACTGGTTGTCTCACTGCAAGCGGTGTATATACACTCTGTTTGCCCAAATAGTCGCGTACATCAGTTTGCCTTTCCTTTATTCCTGGTATGGTGCTTTCTGGGATTTGATTCTTTTTGAGCCTTCTTGGCTCTCTGTAGTGCATGTTGAGTGCTTGTGGAATGAAAAGAAACCCTCTTTTGGTTGAATTTCTGGGAAAAGTCTTTCTCTTTGTTTTTTCATTTTTTATTGTCCTTGTACATTGGGCTAGGTGTTTTTCTGCTTGGTATCCTACTTGAGTTGTCTCTTTTTATACACAGTAGGGTTATATATCAAGTTACTTTTTAGTCCATGCATTTTCAATTTTGTTATATTGAAAATACAAAACAATAGGCATTTTGCATTGCTTGGCATTTTTGTCTTTTTATTTTTTATCATTAGCTTAGTGCATATAGTGAAAGATTGCATTTTTACTTCTGAATTGCAGAGTTGAATTTTAAAATTGCATCGTTTTTAGAAGCATATCATTCATTGAAAGTTAAAATTAGGACTTTGCATTATTTTCATATTTACTTTTCTTGCAGATTCATAACACCATGAGTTTCACTATCATACTTTTTTGAGTAATCACGACCATTAAAATCAACGGTATAATTTAAAATTGATTAGTAACGATTTTATTTTTTTAGGGTGCACAAACTATCCTAGGATTTAGTGCCTTGGAATAGAATTTTGTGAGTAAACTTCTCCAAGGAAATTAGATCAACATATGTCTCTGAGTTAGGGAGTGCAGAAATCCATTGTATAATTGGTAAAATTAGGAGGCTCCGCTCACACTGGAGTTAATCACGAGGTCACACGAAGTTGGTTGAAGGGATATCCCCTTGATACCTTCCTAGCATAAGAGATATTTCTGGGGATCTTGTTAGTGCCCTTACCTCAGTAAGAGGCGGTGCTTTCAAGGTTCCGGGCTTTGCTACCCTGCCCATACGACGGACTTGACTTACGACTGCTCACCTTTGCATCGATTATAAAGTGGTTTATTAGTTGTTTGACTTAGATGTCTCATAGGTTACTTGCAGGGGTTATTCTCTAGGTACCCTAGGTCAAATAAGGGTCGGACGACACACAACCTTTATGGAGGATTACCTCTCCAGGGGGATCTGACTGACTGGTTGTTAAGCCCACAAGGGCCCTTATAATTGATTTGGTTACCTCCGATATTTAGCAGGGAGTCTCATGCCCCTCTTGGGTGAGACATAACTTCTTTAGGGAGGGAGGCCGCTAAACCACTTTACCCCGTTTGCATGCATATTGGCCGTTTGACTTTTGGTGTTCTCCTTGTTTACTAGTTGGCCTTAAGTGTCTATACTGAGTTCTCATTATCATGGATAGTGGATTTCCTTTGACTCCTTCATTATCCGCTACCTACCCCATGATTCCTACTCATCTCATGGGGACGAGTCCTTCAATTTTTCATAATAGTATGTAGAACTATGACACTCAGTCCTCACCTTGGGTCTCTAGTCATTCTCTCATTGATATGCCTTCACCCTCGCAATCCTCTCCCTAGTCCACTTATATGAATCCTAGAATTGGATCTGAGGGCACCATGGCCCCGATGCCTACATCATCATTTGATATGACTCAGGTCCCTCAACCAGCTTTTACGACAGGAGGTTGGAACCTCCCCTCCTACAGATCTAGTCCTAGTTATGCTCTTTTAGGATCCAATACTCAGATGGGTTCTTATTCTACTTATTACACTCCATACATGTATCCTTCGTCCGCCATGTCAGTTCCTTCAAAAACTTTTACCATGATGAGTCCTCATGTATCCCTGGGTGTTTCATACGGGGAGAATGAATTCTATGGTTTGGGATACCCTCTTTACGGAAAGCCTTCGCAAGGGGGAAACATATATACTCACTTGAATAATCTTTATCATACTTTCGTATATTCACAGAATTCAGTGGTGATGCTCGTTCATACTTCTCTGAATCAATTAAACGGAGGATACTACCTTTCTAGACAGGGACATGGGATAAACCAGGACCCTTCCTGGCCTGCAATGTTCCAAAGTCAATATTTCCCTGGACCTTGGTATCGAATGCCACAACTCACCTCTAGTCTAGTCACTGTTGGTCATACTGGAGCTCCATCACCAACCTCTGTTAGTCATGTTGGGGATGGGTCCCCAACTTCTATAAGTCATGTTGACAACCCACACCCGAGAGTTGTTATTCATGTTGGGGGCACCACTCTAATCACCACGAGTCATATCAATGCCACATCTCCAACCTCTGTACATCATGTAGGAGATGACTCATGAATTTTCCTGTCACGTTGAGGGCATGTCACCAGCCATCATGAATGAAGCTAGGGGCAATGAGAAACCTAGATGTCTCAGACATAAGCCTAAAGTCCTTTGCGGGACTTGTGAAGGAGATCACCTTACTCGTTTGGGTCCAACCACTACTGGGTTACCGGAAACATGGGGCTCACCTAAGGGCCCTTCGGGTTCTGAGGCATCTGTGGTTTCCCCACACTTCATTTCTTCTTTGATTGATACAGACATAATGTCGTTGCAGTCCTCTCTAGACCTCACCCCCATTGTCGAGGGTGATGTGTCTCCTATCCCTGTTACCATGCATCCTCTTCAAGCTAAAATTGAAGAAGTCATCTCAACAGTGCAATATCTGGTCAATCATACTCTCCTTATGGGGAGTGATGCATCGTTCAACCATGTTGTCAACATTCCTGATCCTACACCTTCTGAACAAGAGAGAGTTTTACTTTCACCAAGTCCTCTCCCTCCGATTTTTGAGGAGATCACCTTCGACTGGGACGGTCCTATGGGATATCCAATGCCCCCACCTATGTCTTTTCCTGTAAGAGATATTATTCTATCTATCAAAGAGACTATATAATCCGTTAGTGATTTATCCTCCTTGACTTTGAGAGCTTTGGGTTTTCCCAAGCATATGTCGGTTATTCGTAAGATACTGACATTTTGCAGAAGTGTTGAATAGGAGCCTTGGCCTCCCCCATGACTTGTCACCTAGACTCTCCCGAATGAGTTTAATTTAAGCTCTTTTCCAACTCATTTAAAAAGCAAAAAGATTGTTGAGTGATTTGTCCCTTTCACACTCATTAAATTGGACTTTAAAGGTCTTGAGTCTTAGTTAAGCTCTTTTACGACTCATTATCAAAAAGTGAAAAGATTTATGAGTGAATTTGTCTCTTTCACACTTGTAAATTGGTTTTAAAAAGATGTCTATTTGGCACAAGTTTATCCCTTTTTCACACTAAGTAGACTAAAAGACATAAAAAATGACATTTTTTGGCATTAAGTTGTGATTGCATCTCATGCCCTTGCTTGCAGTATTGAGCCTATAGTTGGTTCTCTTTTTGTGTTATAAACCATTTGCCTCAACATTTTTGCATCCTCAACCAAGCAGAGACTTGTTTATATCCTTCGCAATTTGTCACCCTATACCTAGGAGGAAACATTCCCCCGAGTGTCCATCTTCTGCATGCACTTCCCTGCATTGAGCATAGGTATGTTCCACTACTTGAACTAGTTTTTCTTACTTGCGACACTTGTTTTCTCCTATGTATCATAACATTCATTTGTCTATGAAAAAAAAAAAGACTGGTGGGAAGGGAGTATTATCTTGTATTGGCAGCAGCCGTGTCACCTTTGAACATAGCACAAAGTTATTTGAGTCCATTCATCATCATAATTTTTGGATTAGCATGGCCTTAGGAAGATGAGCTCGTTACAAAATATTCTCTACTGATTGGTTACTCTTCCAGTCCTTATAGAGAATTCCATTGATGCCTCCTTCATCTCATGGTTTCATCATTGGGTCTATGCTATCAGAGTCCTCCATATGTCTCATGCTCTTGTTCAAAGGAATTCTATCAACCTGTGTTGGCCACTCCTCAGAACTCTTGACTTTGCATGTCGTCCATACCCTTAGTTTGTCTCAGAATCACATGATATTGTAGTCCTATCACACACCCTAGCCCTACTTTCATCATTGGTAGGTAACCTTGAACCCATCAGTCGACATTTCATCATTGGTCATTGACTGGGTGGTTTCCCTTGTGTTCAACGGCAAGACATCTATTCACACATTGGGATTTGTGTAGTGTCTTGGATTCCATTAGCCTTATTGATGGTTTCTTCGCCTTTGTCAGTAGTTTTCATCATTGGATGTTATTCAGAGGGTCTTATTCGTGTACCTATTGCACTTGGCACACGCGAAAGACACATAGGGTTGTTGGTTTGTGAACATGTTCTTCGTCTGATTTCCACCAAATCATGAAGCTCCTGCTTTGTACCTCGAGCTGACTGATGAGAGATGCCTTAATGATCTCCTTTCAGCGGGTTTCTTTCCATCAACTTCAGCCCATTTATTCTGGAAATGGGACCTAGAGTCTTATGAGTACCTTGAGGCTTGCAGTCATCAGTGGTAGGCTCTCTTGCCATCGATAGTTGGGAATACATCAATGTCTCCTGATCGATGGATTCTTCAGGTGTTCGACACTGACTCCTTTATTCACACTTGTAAGAATGTACTCGGTGCCTTGATACATACTTTCATTATCAGTAGGATGTCTCGCATTTGTTAACGATATACCTCAATGACCAGTAATCAAATGATGTCTCATTGTGTTCGACCTCAAATCCTTTATTCACATAATGTAGACTTTCATCTTTAGTGGATTGTGTAGAAGACTTGAAGGCATCACTATGTAGCCACGACTTTCCTAAGTTGTTGCTTCCTTTTTATTGGACCAGTACCTATATGACTTTAGTGATCGTGGGAGATCAGATTGTACTCCATAGTATATAGATATCTTCAGATTGGTTTTGAGACCGGTTCTACTAGGCCTTGTTCATGACTATGATAGCTATTGGCATGTAACCGCATTTGTATTTTCCTATTCATGGCCATGGGCACTTGTTTGGTATATTTTCACATCGATCTGCAGTGTAACTTTATTGGTAGCCATGTATAAAAAGTCAGTATTGAATGTAATAAGCAACTGAGTTCGTCCAGCTTGTTCCCTACCACTCCACGTCTGGGTTGTTTATAATGTATTTCAGCCATCGCAGATACTCCTCTGACCTCACACATTAGGGGGCATCTATCAGAGCAAGATTTTCCTCACCCTATACAATCTTGCAGAGAGGGCCTTATTCCATTTCCCTATGCAGACTTATCTTCCTTGTTACTAAAATCCAGAGACAAAAATACAAATTTTTCCACTTGTACGCATCTTGCACACTATACAACAAGCATATACACATGTTTCTCCACTATAGCCCGTGTACATCGGGATTTGTGCCAAAAAATGAAAATTAAATGTCAGGTTTCCATGTCACGATAGGAGATCTTTGATCCTTGGCCTTCCATATACTGGAAATGTTCTGACTCGGCCCTTCAGTTGCATTTTCAAGGCTATAAAGAGGCCAATTCCGAGCTATGGAAAAACAAAAGAATTCAACTTTGAGAGAAAAGTTACCCTAGAGAAATTATTTACTTCATATTGAGTCTGCATCCCTTTGTCCTTTGAGTCTGAACACAGTGTTCAACCCCCAAGCTCTTCCCTTATTGATGGAGAACCTCATTGTCTCCCTTATATGATCTTGCCTTTGGTGGAGGATTGAAGTGGTGGAGGCCCAGCTGGAAGGAACTTAGTTTCTTGGTTCCGAACTGTGCCGACATGGAAGTCTGTAATATTTTCACTTCTACTGATCATTTATTAATAGAAATACTCTCTTCCCATCCAATAGATATATTGCAAATATATGAGTTATTATCCATGGGTGTATTTGTTATGTATATTGATGGATTATGCTATCTAATGTGCTAACCTTTTATATTATCACCATATGCTTGTTTCACTTGTTTGTTGAAAAATTGTTGCAGGTATATAGCTTTGGGTCAAAGTGCTCAACGGTGGACATCATTGAACATCTCGGCAAGGTAGGATTCTTTCTTATCTTGCTTGCACATTGGTTTATATATCATTTTGTTGGGATAGAGTTGATTTCAGCAGTCATTTCCATCTGTTTTGGTTCACCCTAGCCATAGAGAGATTTTCCTCATAACAATATATGAGGGTGGGGTATGGGGGTCGGGAAAATATAAGAGAAATGTATAATACATTTATCTTATATATAATCTATGAGGATGAGGGTGGAGGTGGGGAAAATATAAGATAAATGTATAATACATTTCTCTTATATAAGCCCCACCCTCATATAGGGGGTGGGGAAAATATAAAAGAAATGTAGAGTGAGGGTGGGGAAAATATAATATAAATGTATAATACATTTATCTTGTATAAGCCCCACTGTGGAAAATATAAGAGAAATGTATAATACATTTCTCTTATGTAAGCCCCACCCCCACCCTCATATAGGGGCTGGGAAAAATATAAGAGAAATTTATTATACATTTCTCTTGTATTTCCCCCAGGGTGGGGGTGGAGAAAATATAAGAGAAATGTATAATAAATTTCTCTTATGTAAGCCCCACGCCCACCCCCATACACTGTGGAAAATATAAGAGAAATGTATTAATATGGGGGTGGGGGGAAATATAAGAGAAATGTATAATACATTTCTCTTATATTTTCCCGACCCCCACCCTACATTTATCTTATATTTTCCCCACCCTCTATATGAGGGTGGGGCTTATATAAGAGAAATGTATTATGAGGGTGGGGGTGGGGAAAATATAAGAGAAATGTATATACATTTCTCTTATATTTTCCCCACCCCCTATATGAGGGTAAGTTTGTTTTCCTAAGAAAAGTTTTCCTTCAAATGTATGTTTTGGGTATTTAAGCTATTTTTCGTACATTGAAGAAAAATAAAATCTTAATCTTGACTAAAAGTAATTTTAAGTCTTATTCCAATATAAAAAAATAATTTAAACATAGATAATATCTATAACTCCACGCCCACCTTCATATATGAGGGTATATGAGGGTGGGGGTGGGGAAAATATAAGAGAAATGTATGATACATTTATGAGGGTATATGAGGGTGGGGGTAGGGAAAATATAAGAGAAATGTATGATACATTTCTCTTATATTTTCCCCACCCCCTATATGAGGCTGGGGGTGGGGCTTATATATGAGAAATGTATTATACATTTATCTTATATTTTTCCACCCCCACCCTACATTTATCTTATATTTTCCCCACCCCCTATATGAGGGTGGGGCTTATATAAGAGAAATGTATTATGAGGGTGGGGGTGGAGAAAATATAAGTGAAATGTATTATACATTTCTCTTATATAAGCCCCACCTTCATATAGGGGGTGGAGAAAATATAAGATAAATGTAGGGTGGGGGTGGGGAAAATATAAGATAAATGTAGGGTGGGGGTGGGGAAAATATAAGATAAATGTATAATACATTTCTCGTATATAAGCCCCACCACCACCCTCATATAGGGGGTGGGGAAAATATAAGAGAAATGTATTAATACATTTCTCTTATATTTTCCCCACCCCCACCCTCATATATGAGGGTGAGCGTGGAGTTATAGATATTATCTATGTTTAAATTGTTTTTTTATATTGGAATAAGACTTAAAATTACTTTTAGTCAAGATTAAGATTTTATTTTTCTTGAATGTACAAAAAAATAGCTTAAATACCCAAAACATACATTTGAAGGCAAACTTTTCTTAAGAAAACAAACTTACCCTCATATATGAGAGTGGAGGTGAGGCTTATAGATATTATCTATGTTTAAATTGTTTTTTGATATTGGAATAAGACTTAAAATTATTTTTAGTTAAGATTAAGATTTTTTTTTCTTGAATGTAAAAAGATAGCTTAACTACCCAAAACATACATTTGAAGGCAAACTTTGCTTAAGAAAACAAACTTTGCCTGACTATTTTATTGTTGATATGATTAATTTTCATAGTATTTTCTATATTCAAAAATTTACAAATATTTATTATTTAAAAAATATTAAATTTATTATTATTATTATTTTCAATAAAAACATTATGTTGAATTTATATACATTGATATAAATATTAAAATATTATAATTTTTTGAATATTACATTTTAAAAATTTATTTAATTTTCAATTAATTGATGATGATGATGATGATGTTGATGATGATGAACAACGTCCTCTAAGATCGAATAGGTCGACCTTAAGTGGGTAAAGGATTACTTGTGATTCTTTAGAATTTTTCTTTCTTCTGTACTCTAAAAGCATTAAGATAATCTTTCTAAGATAACCATAGTTTTGTTGAGTTAAAAGGTTAGGAAGGTTGGTAGTGTGAAAAATATTTTGAAATTGAGATCTAATCTGGGTATAAGCTCGACAATATAAGAGAATGTGTTTTTCATCTTCAATCTTCTTAGTGTCATAAAGGTGACAGACTCTTTCATTCCATGGCGTTTTAGGAATTGACCAACACCCAGTTTCACTATGGAGATCATGAGAATTTGTTCTTTTCTTAGCAATGTTTATTTTTTTCTTTACACTTGTCAAAACATAGAGATAATCTTGATCTTATAGATTAGGGTTGATTACATCCTTATAATACCTTAATTTTCTTTTTTCCTCTAACTCTTTGTCACACCACATTTTCCCCTTAAATTTTGATTTAATGATATTTTTAATAGTACCCTTATTCTACAAAATGATCTCTTTCATGATTCCCCAATGACTTAGCCAAGATTGGGCATCTTTATGCCATCCTCGGTTGAGTCGAAGATGGTTACAATCGGAATTTGAAGAAATTTTAGGAAGCCTCTTGTGTTCCATGTTGTTTAACTTGTTCTTATACATTAGGTATCTAGTCATAGCCATGCTATAAATGGGGAAAAGTATTGCCTCTAAGAGGAGGATGAGATAGGGTGTATTTCCTTTAATTTTGAGATTACAGGTTATACAATTCTTTTGGATTTGCTATAAATTTCCCCAGGACTCACGAGAGATACTTCATCCCGAGACTTTGCATCCATATAGAATAAGAGGTGTAATAAGAGTCTCAAAGAGGATTTTTTTCTTATCCCATATCCAAAGATCAGTTGATTGACAATTGTTTTCAAGCCCATAATAATTTTCACATCCCCCAATAATCATTTTCTCAATGCTATAACTCCAATTGAGTTTGTGGTGAATATTGATTCCAAGATATTTGTATGAAGTCATTTCCTCCAAGTTGTTATCTTCATATACGAAGGTATCATAAGTGATCTTATTGGATTTAATGATCATGACCTTAGTCTTGTCAATATTAACAGTCATACATGTATTGGAGCAAAACTCTTTAGCAATTGCTGGCACAGGGGCAGACCCAGGGCTCAATGTTTCAAGAACGAACCAAAAAAACCTTAACTACTGACTCTTTTGGCAACACCTGCAAAGCAAGCGAAGTCTCACCCAAGGTAGATTCAGGGGGGTTACAGGAATCAGGTGTCTGTAACCAAGATGGGACATAGATCTGTGATAATAACACTTCACAAAGAACTCTAGCAATACTTATAAGGTGATATGCATTAGTTCATTAGCTTCATTAACATCAAAGAACAAACCCTAAGATAGATCGACGCAATAACAATAAAGATACTTCAGTCATTTAGCACATAGCACTGAGTTAGATCTCACATTCATTCATTCTAAGTACTAAGCATCAACAGATCTATCTAATAAACATGGTGATCAAAGCACTGAGCATATTCATAACATAAACAATACAGCACAAAGCAACCAAAAGACACAAGATATACGTGGTTCACCCGAGTGTGGGACTACATCCACCAAATTCTTCGTCTTCTCTATTATTATTCAATCTCTTACATTCATCCACTTCTATGCACAGGAGATTTGTGCACTGCGCACCAGATCCTCCTTCTCAAAACTAGGTCAAGGCATAGAGCCAACTCCTTTATCGAGCACAGAGCCCTACATACACATTTTTTTGCACAAATCAACTCAAAAGTACTTGCACTTAGCCTTCCAAGATATTCACTCCTTTCTACATTACATTCTTACTTATTTATACTTTTACAATAAGGCCTAAACAGGGGTAAACCCCTGGGCCAACATCCCATAACCCATTACAAAAACCCTAGGGAACCCCTTGCTGGGTCCACAAAGCCCGCAAAATAAGTGAGATCTGTGATCTCAGCTCCGCCTAGGTGCTCCTTTCTTGATCACTGCGTCAAAGTCCAAAAAGTGGTCAAACCTGACCAAGATTTCCTCAAAACTTGGTCGAGGGCCAACATGCCCCCAACACTCACTTGTGACTCATCCAGAGTCACTCAGGTATGGGAAACGTTGCTTCAAAAGACTCGAGCTTCACTTGAGCTACCTCGACTTGCTGCTTCACCTGAGCCTCCTACTCAACGAGCTCTTGGATCATCTACTTTGTAACAAGTCCTTCTAGGCATTGTTCTGCCATCACAACCACTTGGTCCAGTTGTGAGCCTTGTCCCTCAATTTCTTTGAACACCTTGCAGGCTTCATCCTGCACAGGTTGTAGCTTCTGCACGACTTCCATTA
The DNA here is from genome assembly GCA_032191745.1 of Picea mariana. Lineage (NCBI taxonomy): Eukaryota > Viridiplantae > Streptophyta > Pinopsida > Pinales > Pinaceae > Picea > Picea mariana. The sequence goes on from JASDQU010014190.1 coordinate 37,982, forward strand.
CTTTGCCCTAAACGACAGTAATTTGATGTTGTATCGTGCGTTATTCTTGAGATCTCTTCATTCTTTCTACCACAGTGAGTAGCTTCATATGCACCTGCACTGACAGTTCCTACTACAGTGCCTCCTGTAACTGCCCTTCCAGTTTCCTTAGCTCTGGATCTTCTGTGAGGCGTTCATAAGTCTGTTCTCTTCTATCACTCAACTATTTTCATTTTGTGGCGAGGGCTCTGATCCTTCCAAATGCGTTCTTAGCGGCTTCCTCCCTTTGGTCGCGCACCTCCTGTGGAGTGCTCGGTACTTCTTGGATCTTCAACTCTATTATCCTTGCTTGAAGTTGTTGGATGGCCTCAACGAGCTTCACCACTTTAACCTCAACCGACTCATGTTCCCTATGTGTCAATCCTGGCACAGAGAGAAGTTCTTTATTCACCGCTTCTTTGACCGCAGTCTGCTCTTCAAGCAGTTGGTCCTTTTCTCTCTGGATCTTTGCTTTGTCCTCCTCGAGCATCGCCCAAAACTCATCTCTCTCATTTTCATAGGTGGTTACAAAGTACCGCGCAACTCGTAGTTGTTCTAAGACTTCCTCTCTCTTGTTTCAAGGATTCTGTAGCATTCTCCTTTTCTTCTTGGCCTCTTTGAATTCAAACCTCTGTCGCATCTGCAAGTCTTCTTAATTGGGTGGGCTCATCCCCCAATTTTGCAACTTGAGACGAAGAAGGTGCAGTAGGCACTACGCAGACAAATTGAATAGCCTGTTGAATTTCCTTGAATTCTTTCTCAACCCTTCCATAAATCTCATCTTGCTTCGCTCCATATCTCTGCAAGAGATCCTCAGATGCATCCTCCATGGCTCTGCGGACTAGACTGATATCATCCTCCATGAGCATGGCCTCCAACTAGGGCTTGCTAGTGTGTGTCTTCTTTCTTTGTGAAGGTTTCTGCGGAGAACCCTTCCTTTTCTGTGGCGTTATTTTTTCAGTAAGGGGATCTTTCGACAGTGTAGCTTCTCCTTCTCCTTGATTTTCTCCTTCATCCCCTTCTCCTTTTCATAGGTCGGGGTAGGAGAACAGATAAGTGGAAAAATGGACAGCGACGTCTAGATTATGAATCACAACTTGACACACAATCAACTATCTATTAGCTCAATTAATCACAAGTTGCAAAAAGTGGTCTCAGCGCAGTGTCCGACAGGTTAAATAAGCGAGCATCGTAACATATTCTTCCAACGGGCAGGAATGCTTCCATCAATGCGCATTTGTCCGTTATGTCACGGTCTCAACATCCAACAACCGTCTATCCACTCATAAATGTGTTTCCTAGCCATTCTTAAGCGTCGTTCTAATGGTCGGGGCACCTCCAATGGTCATATAGCTTCACCATGGCGAAGTCCCATTCTGTGTGGTCCTCCTATTTCGACGAGGTTCAAATCTTGCCAACCTGCCTCCTACAAGGTTCCAGTCTGTGAAGTCTTCCATCTGTTCTCTGTAGCTTCATCTAGCTTTTCTAACTTGGCTTTCTTCTTACTGAGCTTCATTGCCTTCTTTCCTGTGATCTGATTTTCTCTAATAGTTTATGAGATTCTCTTTCCATTCTTGTTCTTATCTTCTCCTAGCGTAGTGACTTCGCACTGTTGATGTGCTCTCAAAGGGTTCGAAGTTAATACGTATTCTCTTATTAATTCCAGGGTGGGTATTATGCTTTCTTGCATAGATAGATCCTTCAAACCTTCTTGCATTCTTTCAACTTCGACATCTAATTCTCTTGTGTTTTGTTGCTTCGAATTAACTTCTCATTCTTCTATCAGTCGATCTATTTTTCTAGCTATGAA
>JASDQU010014191.1:0-18589 GCA_032191745.1 Picea mariana
CATCACCTGTTACATTTGCTTCCTGATTTCTCTCCTACTGTCCATCTCTTTGTTTCTTTGGAGCTCTACAGTCTTTCTTTAGATGTCCTTTCTTCCCACAATTCTAGCACTCTATCTTTCCATGTATGGATCTAGATCTGCTCTTCCTAGAATTACCGTGGTTCCCTGGGCCCTTTCCTCTATCCTTTTGTCTTCCCCTGTTCTCCATGTTCAACACATTACCTGATGTCTCACCTGTGCTTTCTGTCAAATTTCCTCACTAAGGATAACACCAACAACATCATCAAATTTTAAAGTATTTGAACCAGAGAAAAATTTACTTACAACCATGACCAAGCCATTCCATCTTTCTGGCAATGAGCACAAGATTAGAAGAGCCCCAACCTCATCATCAAAGTCCACTTTTACAGAAATTAGTTGATTAGTAACCGTATTAAAATCATTTAAATGATCTGCAATAGACCCACCTTATGAGATCTTCATATTAAATAATCTCTTCATTAGAAATACCTTATTGGACATCGAGGGGTTTTCATGCAATTTAGCCAGTGCGTCCATCAAAGTCTTCATTGTCTTTTCTTTCGAAATATTGAAATCCACCAACGCTGCCAGGCTCAGCCGTATCATTCCTAGAGCCTTTCTGTCAAGAATCTCCCATTCTTCATCCTTCATGGCCATCGGCTTCTTTGCTACTCCACCCAATGGTAGGAATAGATCCTTCTGATATAAATAATCTTCCATATGCATCTTCCATAACTAGTAGTTTTGGCCGTTAAAGTTCTCGACCCTAAACTTTCCATTTTCCACCATTGCTCCCACTCGAAACAAGAACCCTCTTTTCCTGCGAGTTACCTTTCTCTCTGATACCACTTGCTAGAAAATCATGATCGTGGAGCAATAAAATAAAACAAATGCGAAAAAAAAACACAGAAGATACACAATACAATAGAGGCACAGATTTTCGTGGTTCACCTAGTGTGGGCTACATCCACCAGATAAATTGTTAGGTCCTTCCTTTATTATTATCCAGCATATGAAGGGATACAACCTACAGAAAACTCGTTGTAACTTCCTCTTCTTTCTCTCATAGTCTCCTATCTCAGAATACCATATTACCCAATGATACAAAGCCACAATACATTTCCCTCACAAAATAGGGTTTCCTTCAAGGGAAAAAAACCCTAACATAACTTATACTGTCAGATCTACAACCTCATAATGAACGGTCCAAATTTACAATGAAATTACAATATACATTTACAAGGCAGAGGGGGTAACCCCCCTCTGCACTCCCTCACGTGGAAGAGTGTACATACTTCTGAGGTGTAAAGTATTCATGGGGTATAAACATGGTTGAAAACAAAATACCTCTGAATCAAGAAGATAATTAGGCTCCACAACCAACAATCAACCCTTTGACATCAATGACAACATATTACAACAATCTCCCCTTTTTCTATTGATGGCAACACCAACATTGATATCAACACTTAGACATGGAAATGCTCATGCTCCCACTATGATCATTTCTCCTCATCAATGTTTCTATCTCTCCCTCTTTGACATCAAGGGAAAAGGGTATATCTCTCCTTGGGGATACTCCCCCTGAATGAACTCTCTTTGGGGTTGCTCCCCATGTTTTTTTCTCCATCATCTGAATAATATCTCTCCCTTTGACAAGGGAAATAACTCTAAAGTAATATTGATGACATGGCTATCAATAATATCTCCTCCTAGTATCATGCCTTTGCAACTGATCATGGGAATAATAATAACTCCCCCTGTGGGTATGTCTCCCCCTATCTTCTTTACAAGATGAACAATATGCTACCACTCTAATATGCTTCTGCTGCAAATGTTTTTTTTCAACCAGAACATAGATCAACTTCTCAAGAATGATATGCTATTCATATGATGATCCTTGGACCTATCCATGCATCAACCATATAAACTCATGCCATACAATACATCAAATGTATGCCAATATACATACTATCTCATGCATCAACCATGAAGCAAAGGATATGTCAACAATGAATAGTGAATCATGAACAAACCATCAACCATGTACATTCTATGCCAAATGTGTATCAAGATCATCAATAACATCATCAAGAATACAACATGCCAACCATGTGACTCAAACAAGTGTCATATCACTCATGATATGCCTCTATCATAAACCAAGTTCCACAAACCATATTCTAAGAAATGTATCTCAACCATCAAACATCAATCCTGTACCATATACCATCAACAAGTGCCTCAACCATGCATCGAAAATGTATCACCACTTGTACCATAGAAAGTGCATCAACCATGCACCAAACCTGAACAAGACGAACCACAATCAATATATCCATACACATATTCCGCATCATCCATAAACCATTTTCCAGTGATACTAATAGCAAGTGCCTCTAACAAACAACCGAGTATACACCAATCATGCATCAACTGTAGATCAAGCTATGACTCATCAATGATGTACAACATCAACACCTCATCAAATCATAAACTACATGTCCCAATATGTAGCTCAACCATATGCCAAATACATACACCAATACATCCAACAAATATGCTTCTAACAATACATCACAAGATATGTCAATAGAGATCACATATGTACCAACCATGTACTCTAACAGATCTTCCTCAAAACCATTCACTACAACAAGTATTAATAAACCAATAGTACCTCTAAACATGTACCAAGAGTGTTCCTCAATAGATCAATGATGTATCTCTAGATAGCATCACATGATCATGATATATCTCATAAACAAAGTGCCATAACCTCATTGATAAAATACATAACATAACCAACATTTCACCTTAATATAAAATGCATCAATCCACACTCTAGGGTTGGTAACATGCATCCAATATAGGCATCAAGCATATGCTCGAAAATTCAACAAAAAATTATCACCATACATTCATTAAACCCACATACAAACATGAAAACCTAAAGCATATCATCTCAGACCCTTCATAAATGTTGTACCATCAAACCATGTTGCAACTCATCTGTACACCCCTCTTTCTAAGGGATTTAACTCATGTACACAACTTTTCCACATACAACTTGCATATGTACGCAACCTTTACATACACCAGCTCGTGTATGTACGCGACTTTTCCCATAGGAACCCACGTATGCCTTAGAAAAGGCTTAAGATTGAGCTTGCCTCATGGCTGCCATTTTGTTCTGGTTGTTCAGTCTTCTTCATCCACTTATGATAATGTCCCATATTCTCAGAACTTGTACTCTGAGCTTCCATATTTTCAACATTGTCTTCCTTCCTGGTTTCATGTGATCTTCTTTCATATTATATGAAGCACTCCTCATTGACTATCTCCTTGAATTCCGAAAATCCTGAGATTTGTGGCCAAATCCACTGCAACTGTAACATCTCATGGTGTGAGCATCAATGTGTCCCACTTTATTACATCTCCAACATCTTAGGATGTTATGGAACCTTTCAACATCTTTCCTTGCATAATTTCTGCAATCCAAAGCTTTGTGACCATATTTATTACATGAGAAGTAGTGACCATGAAAAAAAAATTCAGAGATTTGCCTTGGTGTCCACCTTGAATGTGTCTCTCTTCTGAATTTTCTTTGAGGTCTAGGGATGGCTTCTTGATGTCTTCTTTGCTCTAGTTTTCTAAAGGTTTCCTTGCTTTATGTAGGTTCTTGACTTGCATCTTTCCTTCCACCTTTTTAATATGAAGGACTTACCTCATGCTTCTTAGAAGTGTGATCTTAAAAGTGTGCAAATTCCTTGTTGTATCCAAGACCTAATTTATTATTTGGTGATCTTTGACTATATAGGATTTCATCCAAGATTGTTGAGTTGTTCATGAACCTTTTTGACTTCTTTTCTTTCCTTCTGAGATCAACTACTTCTGCTTCTAGCTTATGACATGATTCTTCCTTTTCATTTACCTGAAACTTCAATAGTTCTTATATTGATTTGGCTTCTTCAAGTTGGGTCTTCAAATTGACATTGATTTATTTTGTTTCTTTAAGGTCTTCAAGGATTTTTCTAAGCTCATTATCTTCTTTCTTCTTTTTTTATGCTTGACTAATTATTTCATTTAGTTTCTTGATCTCTTCTTCTTTTTCTTCTAATTGAGTTCGTTTCTTGGTTATTTCACTTCCTTCTTGTTTCTTGAGCATTTGTTTTAGTGCCATGAAATTCCTTTGGTACTTATCTAGGGCTTCCTTAGTAATTGTTTCAAGATCCTCAAAAGTATCTAAATCATCTCCTATTTCATTGCTAACTTCTTCTAGAGAATCTATAACTTTATGTTTAAGATTCAACAAATCTTCTTCTTCATCTACAAGATAACTGTTAGTTGATTCTACACAAACTAATTCTAGATGTTCTTCTTCAATTGCAGGAGAACATTCAACATCATTGCATTTATAATTATTGTAACCAAGAGAGTATTTACCTTCATTGATGACTGAGTCTTGATATTCCTTCTCTATATTTATCCATAGGTCCTTGGAAGAGGTACATTTTCCTATGCTTTCTTTGACAGAATGGAACTTCATTGATATGTTCATCCATTTGTGTTTCCATGGATCTCCTTCAAGCTTGTAAGGCTTATAGTGAAGGCTTGATCTGATACCAATTGTTGGACACACCGACCACACTGAGAGGGGGGGTGAATCAGTGTAGGACTATTTTTACACTTCTTTCAAAACTTTAGTTAGCAACCACTTCAAATATATTATTCATACATACTTAACTACTTGCATGTATCAACAACATTCATCAATAACAAATAACTATAAACCATCACCATAATAAACACCAAGAACACCAGACATATGTAAGATTTTTGTGTTATGTGTTACATGATACTATAATCTCTGGGTTTTATCAGCAACAACTAAAAGGAAAAAAAACTCCAAAAGAGCACCAACTCTCAATACAAGTCTCAAATTGCAGATCTCAACACTAACTGAGATGTGAGGAATCCAATCCCAAAGTACAATACCATGCTTGTAGACAAAAAACAATCTACCGATAGGTACAAAACCTATTTATACTGCAACTTGCATATGTACATGAGCTACCTATATGGAAGCACGCATATGTACGTGTCGTTCCCAATGTCAGCCTACGTACACCTTCGAAAAACTAGGGCATCCACTCTTATGCACTTCCAAAAATTTATTGTCTATGTCACATCCACCAGTAACTTGTCACTGCATCCAACCAGTCACTACAACTAACAAGTTCCATATATTAATCATCATACCTATCCCTCAACCAATTACAATTATCTCAATGGTGTTGAGCTACAAGAACCATATCAAAATTGTACGATACATGAGAGTGTTGCTCACTAAAACAACCATCTAACATATACCATAATCAGATCACACAAAAACCATACCAAGAGTCCTATGCATGTCCCTCATGCATACATAATCATATAACATAGATATCCCTCAACCATATCAGAGATATACCAAACATGAGAGTGTTTCTCACTCAATCAACCAACCAACATATACCATATTAAGATCTCACAACAACCATACAAAGAATGCTTAAAGAATTCACCATACCATGAGTAAATATAAGCATCAAGACAACACATAATCATACTAGAACTTTTGTATAAGATATGAACTTGTAGAATGATATCCTAGGAACTTGCTTCAGACTTCATGAACATGGCACTAGAATCTACTCAATCTTTTCTTGGTCATTTCAAGTATGTGCAACCTGTGCTTATTCAGAAAGCATATTTATGTGACCTGGCATTCTACAGCCCATGTATGTACATGACTTGGCCCACTGCATCCCACATAGAACTTCAGAAAACTAGGGTTTTTTTAACCTCTGAAACTTTCACCGTCAAACTTCCTTGTTACCTCAGACTTGTGGAACTTCTTATGCATCCACGAGTACCTGCAATGAACCTTTCACCAAAAATAGATCTTCAATATCCTCAAAAATATTTATCCACGTAAGAGATCCTTGCTCTCTTAATTATACTTCTCCAAGTAGCTTCCTCTAGGGGTTATTATCTAACCAACTTCCTTCTTTTGGGTCTAACCCACTTTTAACCACTTTGTCCACTTACAATCACTTTATCCACAAATAATAATCTCTCCACTTCTAGTTGCAACTAACTTATTTTTAATTGTTTTCTTTTTGCAACCACTTAACCCATGACTAACCACTTTGATTGATAAACTTCTTCTAGGATCTTCTAGAATAATTTGACTTCTTTGACCTTCTAGGGGCTTCTAGACAACTCATGAGGGTTCTCCAACTTCTCAAGGCCATATCTCCCTAACTGTGAGGAACTATGTGATGTTCCACATATCACCGTAAACAACATGACGAGCACTATCCATCTAGAATAGTCTCACTTGCAAATTCACTGACCTTCATTACATTATTCCTCAACCAAAATTGGGTTACATAACCACACATCTAGGATGACTCAACCAATTAACCATTTGGACTTCACAAAGCATCTTCCCATGAGGGATTTCAAAAGAGTGGGACGACTTTGGAGTTTATCCATTTGGTACTTCCTATCAACCATTACATGACATCAATGATACAATATGACACCACATGACATCAACCCTTTGACATCAATTACATCAATGAAGACATAATCCAACCGTCGATACATCAATGATATAAGCACATCACTATGACAATACTTGAAATCAACCCTTTGAAATCAAGGACAACATAGTACAACACACTACTCACTACTCATATGTCAATCACACCAATCGCATGAGACCATACATCAAATCTCTTGCTATTTTTATTAGATGCCTCCATACACTACTTCAATATTCACAAAGATATATTTAATATATCAAATTGACATAGAACTTGATATATACTTTAAGTATACAACCAAATAGTTCATAAGTTAGATATATTCTCGATATCAGTAGATCTGAGCATTTAAGCAGTCAGACTAAATATCCACAAAAGGAATGAAGCTTTTGTTTGCAGATCCATCCATCACAACAATCGATATATAGAGTTACAAATAGATCCAATCTTTTCAAGGAACTCTTACCACTCACTCCAATACACTATATAGAAAACAACTAAGGCACTTTTGTTGGAGAGTCTAGGCAACATCAATCTCTAATACCACATGTTAAAAATTTGAGAGATAAATATTAAATACAACACAAAATCAACACACATAGAAATAAAAACAAGTACATAAAGCCAATGTTTAACTCAGAAACCCTTAACTGGGAAAACCAACACTCAAGATATATATATTTATTGACCTTATCCAAGCTTACCAAACATCAGGTGTTATACTTGTATTTTCCACCATAGATTTTGCAAGCATGTTACTAGATGTTACAGGGATAAAATTACATATTTCAGTAAAATTATCATAATTATTTCACAAGGAAATAATTATTTTGTCACAATTTCATAATTATGAAATAAAGATTATTTCATAATTGAGAATAAACTCATAATTGAAAAGAAAGTTCATAGTGAGTTGGAAAAATCTCATAATTGAGCATGGAACTTAAGAAAAAAACTCATCGTAGAGAAAACGTTCATAATAGGTTTGTAAAAACTCATAATTAATCATGAAACATGTGCATGACTTGTAATTCCTTAGTCCACATGCCATAAATCTTATCTATGACTTGTAATTTCTTAGGTCACATGCTATCAAGCTATCCATGATTTGCAGCCACCTAATTCACATGTCATGAAGCCTATATCCAATCTCTTTGAAAATCCTATAAGAAGATAACAAATCACAGAGATGGGGGGAAGAGTTTTGAGAGTGGTTATGCTCGAAAAATAGAGAGATGAGCTCAAGAGGCCAAGGAGGAGCATCAAGAACCTGGAACTAGGAGGAATGCATAAAGACTCAAGGTAAAAGATTATGTTATTCTCCATTCCATATTAATATAGATCATTGGTTTTCCCCTTTCATATTTTTCATGTTCAATGATATATGTTAGATCTGATTTATTCTCTCATAGATCATGTTATATCCAAGCTAGATCTAGGATTCTAATTCCAAAAAAAATAATAGGAAGGAATTGTTTTTCCACTTGTCTCCAGGTTTCAGGAAGAAGGATCTTGGAGATGGATCTATGCGACTACACTAGCCAAGGATACACAAGGACAACCTTTAGGAAAAGGTATTCCATTCCATCAAATATTGGTATAAATATAAATCTGATTGTTTGGATCTAGGGAGAACCATAAGAATCTATCTCATTTGTTTGTCTTGGATCAAGGGAAGATCCAAGGGAGATTCGACTTAACTGTAGGCCAGATTTTTCTGTAACACCAGGTTTCTTTCAGAATCTTACAATGGAGTTCTTCAATACTTTCAATAGGCTTCATCACATCAAATACATGGGAAATACCATGGGTACCAAATACCATGGGCTTGTAAACCACCAATGGTAAACCCATCAATGACCTTATCAAGGTTATCTTATCAACTCTATGACCAAGTCAAGATTAACCCAACATGAAAAAAATTCTTGTTTCCACCTAATAGCACTCTTTTTTTGTGACTTGGGTTGAAAATATTGTGATGATTTTGCGTATAGGTTGCACATTTCCATGAGGATAGGCCAAAAAATCGGTCACTCACAATGTTTAGCTGAGGGGAACACAATAAGGAAGCATCCTTATTCCTTATTGACAATTAGTCTCTCAAAAATGTAGTGAAAAAGTTGAGTTAATGTGGTCTTAATAGTTGCACCATTCCTCCCCCACCAAGAAAGTTGGATGCTTGAAGAGCATGCGTGAACATGGCACCCTTAATACATACTAAATGGTAACTCTTGAAGGGCACAGAGTAGAATGGAACCCTTTGTATCAGTAATAATTGTTGAGTGTTAGGGTACTACCCTAACCACCTTACCTAGATATTTTATTAATGTATGAGGCCACCTTGCTTGAATATTCCCATTACATAGTTAGTTAATTGTCATTCATTGTAAAAAGGGTCCTATTTATTAATAAGGCCCAAATTAGCTAGGCGAGCCTCATTATAAATGGGTTCATAGGTAGTTAATTTTCTCTATGGATAGTTGTATATTAGGTAGAAGGTTATGTAATGTTTTGTCAATACTATTTATTGTAGTTGGATATGTTATCTAGGAGGTTGCCCCCTTGAAGAAGCAAGTGAACATAGGTCTCTACAATTTATTGTCAAGAGCTATTTCTCATAGTTTATCTATTTTCTCTTGTGTTATTTGGTTTTGCACTACATTTTATGTGATTTCTATGAGGTTTTGGAACCAAGTAAATTACAAGTGGTATCAGAGCTCTTTATTGGGCACAAAGTGGGAGAATGTTTGGGGCACAAAGTGAGATTTTTTTCTTCTTTTTGCTGATTTTTTATGGAAAAAAGAGGTCGATAGCATTCAGGTCAATTTATGAAACTTTTTATGCATAATTTGAAGAAATTGGCCATATATATGAATTTCTCTAGAAAAAATACCAAGTTCAAAAAAACATCGTTGAAAACGGAGTATGGAAACTGGAGATAGCATTGATTTAAAATCAACCTTTTTTGTGTTTTTTCGGGTGACGACCATGAATTTAGTAGTTTGGAAATATTTTGATAGAATGCATAGATTTTAGTCAAACCAATTCCTCTAGATATAAAGAAGTTTTGGAATTTCATAATTGGGGTCATAATAGCCAATTTGAGAAGTATAGCAAAAGTTGTGAACATTTTACATTTTTGACCTCAAACTCTACCTTGAATAAGTAAGTTATTTTCTAGACATTTTAAGAGCTTTTTATGGGGTTAGAAAGATCCTAAAATTTTGAATTTTTTTAGAGATGTGTTTTGATGTCTTTAAATAACAAAATGATCTAACAGTCAATAGGTAAAACTACGGTCAGGGAAGAATACACACATAAATTAAAAGTGGTATCACATTGTTGGAAACTCTTGTAACCCCTGTTGGTACCCCTTCAGGTAGTACCACATCAGACAATACCTGTATATAGAATCTCACTTACATGTGCCCTCAACTATATAGGAAGTTCCATAGGTATACCTGAAAACAAATCTAGATAAGCTAATCAACCATCATGTTGCTATCGTACCTCAAGAACAACACTTAAGGATATCACTATCTAGTATATGGGTAGTTTAGTAGTATGACTAAGGGCATGGCTGACCCTCCTTAGTTAGTTCCCCATGATATTGGTTCAAGTACCAATGTTGGAACCCACATGCATATTAGAGAGCTCTAGCACTCAACACTCCCTTATATTGAGGACTTGGTAACCTTTTTTAGTGAGCCCACCCATGGAGGATCCTTGAAAACCACCTCATAGGATTCCCTGGACAATGTGATGAGCACCCATTCTATTTAAAGTAGGTTGAACTATGTGGAAGGTCAACATAAGCAACTTTAAGAGAACATAAATGAGTTGGATAAGACTTTGGATGAGAAGTTGGAGTAGAAAAATCAACAAAACCTATCCAACTTCGAAATTATGTTGACTATGAAGTTGTCAATTATGATAGATTGGGGCATAATATAAGAACACCATTGGAATTCATAACACATTGATCCCCACTAGGAACAAAGTTCTAACTCAAGACTATTTAGCCAACCATAACTCAAGACTATTTAGCCAACCACAACCCTCTTTGGGTCAACATAGTAATAGACAAATGGATAATAACCTATGTCATCATTCTCCTAAGGTGGACCTGAACAAGTTTGATTGTTATGACCCATATGGATGGGTCACCTTGATGGAACATTACTTCTCCCTCTAGGTAATTATATATGACACGATGAAACTCAAGGTGGGGGTCCTGTATCTAGATCCTAAATGATGGAAATGGTGGGAATGACATAAAAAATCCTATGCGGGCCACATAGACTAAAGTCAGTTTGTTAAATCTATCCATGCATGTTTCAAGAGAGATACTCAAAATTTGGGGCAACTTACCATGTTATGTAAAATAGGCTCCATCATCAACTTTATTCTAGACTTTGAGAAATTATTCATATGTACATAGAACTTCATAGATTATTTCCTACAAAGAATGTTTCATTAGTGGACTTAAGAAGGAGATTCAAGCACAAATTTGAATGCAACATAATGTTATATGGTTGGAAGTGACTCATAGGTCCTTAGAATCATAGATGATGATCAATGAACAAATTAAAATACTATCCTTCATCCCTCCACTCATCCTCCCTAGGGTAATTCCCCAAGAATAACTCCTACTCATCCCTTGAAAGTACAAAGTTAGTCTCCAATAGAAATGGAAGACTTCCAAAGATGTGGAATCTACTATAATTGTGATGAAAAATATGCTCCAAGTCATTGATGTAAAGAACAAAAATATGCTCCAAGTTATTGATGTAAAGAACAAGAGAGTGTTAGAAGAAACCCATTGTTTTGTACACTAGGTGCACAAATTTCAATTTATGATTGTCAATGGAGGTATGATGAAATGTGGGGGCAGATGTGAAACTTTCAAACTCCATATGGGAGACTATCAACTCAAAACCCATATACTAGGTGCAAAAATTTCAATTTATGATTTCAAATGGAGGTATGATGAAATGTGGGGGAAGATGTGAAAATGTCAAACTCCATATGGGAGACTAACAACTCGAAACCCATGTATTTTTTATCAATATGGGTGGTTGTGATATAGTTTTGGAGGTAGAATGACTATGTATGTTAGGACCAGTCACCATGGATTTCAAATAAATCCATATGATTTTCAATAAAGAGGGTCATTTACACACCCTTCGAGGGCTTCAGTTTGGCTCCCATGAAATATTCATTTCTCATCATATCAATAAGTTATTAAATAAAGGTCACTCTGGAATTGTTTCCCACTTTAATGACATGCATGTTATGGATAATACAACATAAGAAATCCACCTAGACTTGCAGTTGGACCTCAAAAAACATCATCAGGCCTTTGAGACACCAAATGGCTTACCCCCTTCCTGAGGAGAGCATGACCATGACATTCCCTTGATTCCAATAAATCAATCACCAATGTACATCTTTATCAACACCCTTTTTCCAAAAAAAATGAAATAGAAAATATCATTTAGGAATTGTTGGAGGTGGGGGTCATATGTCCTAGTACAATCCCTTAATCATCACCAATATTCATGGTGTCAAATAAGGAGGGCATCTAGAGCATGTGCCCTAATTTTATATCTCTAAATAAGTTGAATATCAAGGACAAATTTCTCATCCCAATTACTGATGATATTCTAGATGAACTTCATGGAGAAAATTTTTTCACTAAGCTTGATCTTTGTTTTATTTACGAAAAAATTAGGATGAAAGAGACACATATCCCTAAGACAACCTTCAGAACACACGAATGTCATTATGATATTCTAGTGATGCCTTTTGGTCTTTTTATTTCTCCATCCACTTTCCATATCCTCATGAACAATATTTTCAAACCCTTCATATGCAATTTTGCACTAGTCTACTTCAATGATTTCTTGATCTATAGTAAAACATGGGAATCACTCATAGATAATTTTGATAATCCCCTGAAACTCTTGAGAGACAACCAATTATTCGTGAAGAACTCCAAATTTGATTTTGGGGCTCCAAATTTTGAATATTTGGGTCACATTGTAAGTCAATATGGAGTACAAGTTGATCCAAAGAAAGTGGAAACTATGCAAGATTGGATCCATCCCAAAACATTGAAGAGGTTGAGGGCATTCTTAGGAATTACATGCTACTACATGAAATTTTTGAAAAATTATGGAAACATTGCATGAACTCCCTTAACTTCAATCCTTGAAAAGAATTCCTTTGGATGGAATGATGTAGCAACATAGGCCTTTGATTCTTTAACCATGTTCACTACTTTAGTATTAGCTATGCCTAACTTTAAGAAGAAATATGCCTTGGAATGTTATGCCTCAATAAAAAGTATCAGAGAAGTATTGATGCAAGAATGATGCCCCTTGTCATTCACTGATAAGAAATTCCGTGATCACAATTTGGGAAAATACATATGTGAGAAGGAAATGATGGCTATCATTCATGAAGTGGAGACTTGGAGACCATATCTCAGAGGGAGGAATTTTTATATCAAGATCGACCATTAGAGTTTTAAGTACTTCTTGGAACACCAGTTGTCTTCACTAGAGAAACATAAATGGGTCATCAATATATTGGGGTATGATTATGAGATCATATATAAGAAGGGTAAATAAAATTTTGTGGTTGATGCTTTATCTAGACAATTTTATGAGGATGGGTCACTACTTTCCTTATCATTGCCAAGTCTAGGATGGCTCAAGGAATCCCATATGGAATGTATAGTAAAAAGTACTTTAAGATAGCTCATTCAATAACTTTAGGTATATCCCAACCCACTTAAAAGTTATACATAGAAACACATTGCATTGCATTATAAAGGGCACATTGTTTTGCTAAAATATTCAACCTTAAAACAATGAATCTTAGAGGAGATAAATTAATCAGTGATAAAATATCACTCTGGATTTCATAAAACCTATGAGCAAACTAAGCACTCATTCTTCTGGGATGGCATGAAAAGAAATATCTAGGATTTTGTAGCATCCGATGATGCTTTCCAAAGAAAAAATGGAGATACGATAAATATACCAGGGGAATTACAACCACTTCCAATCCCAAGATATATTTGGATAGACATTTCAATGGATTTTTTCGTGGGACTCCCAAAAGCAGGAAAAAATCAATCATCATGGTGGTTGTTGACCATATTTCAAAACATGCTCGGTTTTTGTCCCCTAGCTCATCCTTTCACTCCTTCCTCAGTTTCACAGGTCTTCATGGATCATATCTTTAGGCTACATGGTATGCATACTTCTATTTTCTTAGATCAAGACCCCACAACTGAATATTTAAACTTCAGGGTATGCAACTGAATATGAGCACTACATATCATCCTCAAAATGATGGTCACACATAAGTGGTCAAAAAGTTCTTAGAAACTTATTTTAGATTCTTTGCTTCTGAAAAGTTTCACCAATGGGAACAATGGATTCTCCTTGAAAAATGGTGGTACAATACCACTTATCATGGAGATACCAAAATAATACCATATGAATATGTTTATGGCCAAAACCCCTTTTCAGTGGCATCTTATGCACTGGGAACCTCCAAGGGTCATGCAATATATAAAACACTTCACACCAGAGAAGCCATTATCTGTATCCTTAAATAAAACTTTGTTATGGCACAAAATCAAATGAAACAACAAGTTGATCAACATAGATATGAACCTTAGTTTTTCGAAGGGGATTAGGTTTTTCTTCACCTACAACCTTATAAAATGAAATCACTCAAATATAAAGTTCCCCAAAAGGTATCTCCTAATTTCTATGGTCCTGATCAGATCATACAATGCATTGGTTAGGTCACATGCAAGATGGTTCTCCCATCTCACTCCAAGATTCATCTAGTCTTTAATGTGCCCTATTTGAAGAAGGTTGTGGGACAAAATTACAAAGTGTACACCAACCTACTAGAACTTGATGAAAAAGGTTCTATTTGGATTCATGTACAAGTAGTATTGGATGTTATAGAGCGTTAGTTGCACCAATGCATGACCAAGGAAGTATTGATCTAGTGGAAATATATGCAACCAAAAGATGCCACATAGAAATAGAAAACAATTCTACAACAATTCTCTCATCTTCATCCTTAAGTAAAATGTTTCTTTCGAATAAGGAGGGCATGTTAGTGTCTTACTCTAACCCCCTTACTTAGATATTTTATTAATGTATGAGGGATTAATCATAATAGTTTAGGGTCAGAAAAACTGATCCCCAAGGGTAATTTGTCTTAGCCACCATCATCACTCATTGCTTCTTTTCGTTGAGTATGTAAGAGAATTGGAGGATAGTGACTTTTATGACTACCTCTCCCTTGTTGGGCTCAGCTAATAGGAGGATTACTAGTGACTGTAGTTGAAAACCTACTAATTCCAATGATGACTAGAGTTTTAGGTGTTAAGACTTTTTTGGGCTTGGGTTTTATCCTCCCCAACACTTTTTTTATTACTTAATACCTAAGTCCAACCATTTTCACCGACATTTCTTTCTCGAGTTTTAAACTTATGTGGATATCCCATTGGGGGGTTCGATAGAATAAATTTTCAAGTAACTACAAATTACTGTGAGGTTATCCACTATTTTGTAGTGTTTACTTAGGATTAAAAAATAAGCATAACACTCACAATACTAAAATAAATTGAGAATATAGAAAATAAGCTACAACAATAAAATGACCACACCATCCACACAATGAATACAAGATGTACCGTAGGAATTCCAATATGGGAAAACCCAGCTAGAAGGTAAGGACTATGCCTTGCTTTTTTCTTCTTAGATATGAAGTGAAGATTTAAAGAAATATGGACTCAATATGGAGTTGCAATAGACACCTATTCTTGTATGACTAATATATGGTCTTCTACTTCCTTTGTTCTACTCATAATATCCCACTCCTTCACTGTGTTCATTTGTGGAACAATAAATCAATACAATAGGAATTAAACACCTTAATTTCCTTGTAGCTTAGTATTTAACATGTCCTCATAGTAGTCTAAGGTTAGGGATTTTGCATGCCTCAACTCCTAATTATGATTAGATTTTTGGATCCTCTAGAATCTTCTTGAAATTCCATAGGTGACTAGCTCCACATGTGTGTAGTGGAAATTCACTTAACATCCACTTGGTAATATGACATTCAAATCATAGGTCAACTTGAAGGAGGCTTAACTTCCTCATATAGACTTTGATTGAGGTAATCTTTGGACCATTGTAACAATATCAATGATCATAATAGATTTGGAGGGATGCGAACTTTTTTCACAAGGCTTTAATCCAAAAATGGTTGTTTAATGTTTGAAAGGGGTTCCAAAATTTTTAGGACTCCAAATAACCATAATAGGATCTATAAATAAAATGGGCCTTGCAAATACATGGCACTGAGTTTCCGCTAAAAAATTCTCTTTGAAATAAATGACATAATATAGTGATCCATTTTGGATCATTATCTGAAATTTTTTGGATCTAGTGGGTATGTATGGGTTAGGTTGTTACAAGGTCAACCTGAGACATGAGTGGGAAACCACATTTATAATGATCCTAGATTTGGCACCGAAATCAAGTGTTAAGAAGATCGATACATCAAACTAGCTATTACAATATCATATCCCCTACCCATATGAGCATGAATTCATTAAGGTT
The DNA here is from genome assembly GCA_032191745.1 of Picea mariana. Lineage (NCBI taxonomy): Eukaryota > Viridiplantae > Streptophyta > Pinopsida > Pinales > Pinaceae > Picea > Picea mariana. The sequence continues at coordinate 16,283 of JASDQU010014191.1, forward strand.
CTTGGAAAGGTTAACCTTAACACAAAATTGATGCTAGGGTATTTAAGGTTTAGCTACATAATATATGAAACTCCCTAAACATGTAAAGATATGTTCTATGGTTGGCTAAAATTACATAGAGACATTGGGAAATTAAACCTAGTCTCGCAAAAACAAGTGAGGTGTTTTATTAGCCAAAAGTCATGAGACCAAGAAAAAAAAATAGGATTATAGAACCAGACATTGGACTTGACACACCCATGGGCTGTGATCCGTAGGATCTTTTAATGACTATGGTTGAGTTTTAATTTTGCATGTGTTAATTAACCATTTGAGAAACTTAATGAAAGAATGAGGAAAGAAGAGGACTTATGACAGCCATATACACATATGCAGATCTGAAATGAAGTAATAAACAAAAAACCATAACACGAGGATTGATAACGGAGTTCGGCACAACGTTGCCTACGTCTCCGGGCCTTTGTCTCTGTGGGGGAGGCTTCTTTATTTCTGTTCAAAATCTCAAAAATACATCGCAGCAATGCCAATTGGCTACAAGAATGATCTGGTCATGTTCTTCCAGATCTCTAGAACCCTTTAAAGAAAACGGCACGTAAAACGGATGTCCGGAGCTCCCAGAAATGGCCCGCAAGCGTCTGCTCCTCAATAGCTTCCTTGCATAAAAATGGCTTTGGCTTGGCTTCCCTTCAGCATAACTCTGCTTTGACTGTCCTCCATGGCCTCAAATAGGCCTGGTTTATATAGATCTGAAGTTGGTTATCCATCTCCAACTTCCTCCCAAAATTTGGGCTCCAAAAATGCCCAATATCTCCCAAAAATGGAGAAAATCTATTAATTACAAGCTTAGAATCATTAAAAATATGAAAACTTAATAGAAAACCCACTTTTTGTTTAATTTTAGGGGATAATCCCCCCAAACTGGCGTGCACCCCCTTATTCTTGGTCATATGGGCCATGTGGCCGAGCGCTAGCCCCTCGGGCTATGCGCTGGCCCCTTTTCTCGCACTCTAGCTCCTGGTCTTCAGGCTAGCATATATCCACAGGCTGGTAGTTGTAACCTCCATGCCTTGTTGTAGGGATAGACCCTGGTTCTATGGGATATACCCAGGATCTAAGGGCTGGCTCTATCCATATACACCCCGCGTTCCAACATGTGGTCATATGTATATGTATCGGACCGTGGGCTGGGGCTAAGCCCGGGCCCTTTTCCCCGTCGACGAACCTTTAACCCAAACTCAAATGCATTTTTTAACATATATATAACAAGAACCAATGTGGCCCGGGTGGTTAGCCTGGTCTTGCTAGTCCCTTGCCCTGGAGAATAGGTCGCGGGTTCGACCCCGGCCGAGCCATATACATTTTCTACAAAGCCATAAACCAACCACAGGGTGCCACATGGTAGCCCATGAATGGGCCATGTGGCACATCAACAACCAACCAAAATATGCCAAGTGTCAATCGCTGGATGCCCCACATGTCTGCCACACGTCAAATGTCGTACACCACATCACCTGCCCAGTCAGCTGCTGACATCATCTTGTGCCATGTGTCACCCTTACAGTGGTGACATGTGTCACCCCTGGATTGGTCCAGCTGTCTTCCCATATTCCATATCATCCTACCACGTGTCATCCTCAGGAACTGCCACGTCACCTGTACGGACTGTACAGACATCCCCTTTTTTTTTGCCTGTTTGAGTTTTTAGACAGAATGCGATATCTTTCGCATACAGAGCCCATTTGATGAAGTAAATATACCACTGGAATCAAGAAGATGAGATGGACGCAATGGCGCTGGTTTCGTCAGATTTCGAGCACTTTCATTTTTTGAGCATTTTTAAGCCCTGTCAGGCTTCTGGTTTCGATTCCGAATCACACCTCCCCACAAAAAGACCTTTTGGTCCCCAAAAGGTTACTGACCAGTCAACAAGCTTGGGATAGGCCACCTGGCTTGCTCTCTATCTCTGAACTCTGTCCTGTGCACCTGTCTCATCAAGATCAATTGTAACACAATCATGACAACTAACAGTATATTGTTAGCCATTTGAACCCTATTACATCTTACTGAAGCCACTATCATCCATGTAGAAAACATTACTAATGACAGTATCAAGAAGATGACTGCAAATGAGCTGATATACTTGAAATATCTGCACGACATGAGCTTATCTTGAAGCAACTTATGATTGATTTTCCATTCAATAATCATGTCTTGTTCTTGCTTAAGATCAATTACTTCATTTGAAACAATTATTGGTTTTTTTCTTGCTTGCACTGCCTTCTTTAATTGTTCCATTGTTTGAAGTGT
>JASDQU010014191.1:49517-61636 GCA_032191745.1 Picea mariana
ATTATTGGAAAATTCATTAGGGAAGCCTCTCATGAGTCCCCGAAAGTTGACAAGATAAATAGCTATAGAGCATTGATTGAAAAAAAGAAATATTATATAAATAAAAAGTAAGAGAAAATGCAATCTGCGAAGTAATTTTCACATACAAATTATATAATGATTTGTAGTTAAGATCTAGGTAAGAGAGTATGGTAAGGCATGTGATTCTTAGAGCACCACATGAAAACAATAAACAAGACGCATTACACCTTGAAAGTAAGACTCACTCACGCACTTGTTGAGACCTTGTTTATTATTTCAGAACATATAGGTAACCATATTTTTAAAAATGACAAGGTATTTTACAAAAAATATTCATGTTTTTAAGACGAATCATTGACAATAGCATACAACCTTGGACTCCAAAAATGTCTCTATTGTGTTGTTGCTCGTTATTATGTGCTGGCCTAAGATAGTCCTACATTGTGCTTTTTATTATTTGATGGTGAAATTATTTTTGTAAGCTATATGTTGATATTTACTTTCAACATATTGCATTGATATATCAATGGCATGATTTATTATTGTGTTGCAACCTTATGTGGCTAATTAGATCCTCCATGACAATGACGATTTCCAAAATAAAATAAGGTACAATGAATAAATTGTAAAAAGGGTAGGGGACAAGGAACAATGTTGCTTAACCCTTATATTACAAATATTTTTTTTGTCAACCCTCATTGTTCCTGAAATAAACAAGAAATTTTGCATATACCTCATCGTATAAACTATCAACTCAAAAGGAACCTTTAACTCTTATAATCTATTCCAAAGGTTGCTTCTAAGCACCATATCAAAAGGTTTTCTAAAGTCAACAAAGCAGCATAGGAGACTGATTTTACTATCTCAAAATTCCTTTGTGATAATACTAAGAGTAACTAAGTGGTCCATGTTTGAATGATAGATTCTAAAACCAACTTGGCCTTTAGCTCTTTCTCCCTAAGTTTGTAACCATATGCTAATCTTCTTTTCCAAAACAATTCCATATAACTTCCAACTTTCCCTTTTGTTAGCCATTTAAGCCATCAATGTATTCCGAAGTAAAAACCTCTTGCTTTGTAATAAGGGTTTGAATTTCGCCCACAACATTATGGGATTCGTGAAGTTTTTTAAGGTACAAATTCCAATTCCTCAAGGAACTCAGATTATTTTATTTATCCTTTCAAGTTAGAATTTTCCTAGAGAATTTTTTAGGATAAAATTTAGAAAGGTGTAGAAGCTTCTCTTACTTTCTATTTATACAATATTTCTTTTTTTCAATCAATGCTCTATAGCTATTTATCTTGTCAACTTTCAGGGACTCATGAGAGGCTTCTCTAATGAATTTTCTAGTAATCTTACAATACTTGTCATACCAAAGGTTAGCCAGAGGTCTTCAATATTTTTGTTGCTTATAGATAGATTTAATCTATTTTATAAATCAATTAGAAAAAGATAGACTTTATTTTTTGTTGAAGGTAAATTTCTTTTCATTATTAGAAGTTTCTATGATGATATTTTTATGCACAAAAAAATTTAGAGTTAACATTAAGGGTATGTGATCAAAGTTAGGCTCATGGTCATTTAAGATGTCAAAATTAACAATTTTGTTATATACGAGGATGTCAAATATAACATAATCTACCACACTATTGTGAAGCCCATGAATAATCCACCTACAAAGTTTGATCAATCTTCAAAAGCTCTTTCATATCTACAAGATAATTCTAGGTCCTCATCTAACCATAGAGGGTTAGGGTTAGAGACATCCCTTAGGATTATAGCTTAATTACTCATTACTCTAGTATTAATATTACCTTCATTTCTTAGATTCAAAATATTATGATATAAGCCATTGTATGGAAAAAAAAATATTTAAATTGTTTTTCTTACAAAAGTAGAATTTATAGGTGCAAAATAATATATTGCTAAATATATTGCTAAATATATTTATTTAGTGTTAGTGTATAAAATATCCATCCATATGTACTAGTTGAAACAATATTTCTTGTGAAGCTTAATGTAAAGAGAAATTTCATTCCATACAGAAAAATTTATGCATTCACTCCCTCTACAAGACTATTTATTATTCTATACTGACCACAAAACAAAACCATCTATATTAGGGACCCTAAATTATTCATGCTCCTAAGTTTTAACAACCAAAATAATATCAATTTCACCAAGAATCCAACTTAACTTGGAGCCTTTACACCATAGAAAGCTATGACAATTCAAAGAGAAAATCTCACTTTTGTCAAATTTCTATTTATTTCTCTTTATTAGAAATAATTGTTTTCTATTTCTAATTACTACTCATTTTTTTCCTTCCTAGCTTATTTTATCTTTTGAAGATATTTCCATATTAACCTACTTTATGTTTGATCCGAAATCGGATCCAGAAGCCTGACAGGGTTAAAAATGCTCAAAAATGAAAGTGCCCGGAATGCGACGAAACCAGCTCCATTGCGTCCGTCTCGTCTTCCTGATTTCGGTGGTATATTTACTTCGTCAAATAGGCTCCGTATGAGCAATATATCGCGTTCTGTCCGAAAAGCCAAACAGGTAAAAAAAGGGATGACTATACAGTCCGTACAGTCCACGTGGCATAATGACTGTGCAGACCGTACGGTCCGTACAACTGATGTGGAAATCTCGGAAGGCGACACGTGGAAGCTCCAGGAGGTGACACGTGTCAATAAGATTTGGACATACAGGCAGACAGCTGGACCAATCCGGAGGTGACACGTGTCACTATTGTAAGGGTAACACATGGCACGAATGACGTCAGCAGCTGACGCGACAGGATGACAGGGCAGTACGGCAGTTGACATGGCAGGCGATGTGGATGAATCAACGACTGACACATGGAAGTTTGTGATTGGTTGGTTAAGGTGCCACATGGCACCCCGTGGTTGGTTCGTTGGTTACATATAAAATTTGTATGGGTTACACAGGAGTCGAACGCGTGACCTCCTCTCTAGGGCAACGGACTAGCAGGACGGGCTAACCACCCGAGCGATGATTAGTTCTTGTAAACCTTACGGCCTAAATTGTATTTGTATTTGAATTGAGTTTCATATGACTGGGGAATGGGCCGGGGCTTAGCCCTAGCCCACAGTTCAACACATTACACATGACCACGACCATACCACTTGCGCGGGGGTGTATGCGGATAGATATATCCCTTGGTCCACGGGTGGATCCCACAGGACCGGACCCTATCCCGATCAAAAGGCGCACGGATAAATTTGTTAGCCGCGGGCCCTATGGTTGCGCCAACAGAACCAGGAGCTGGAGTGGAGGAGAGGGGGCTAGCGCATAGAGCGTGGCCACATGGCCCCCATATGACCATTCCAGAGGGTGTGCGCACCGATGAAGGGGGCTGCACCCATAAATCTATATTCCAAGTGGGTTTTGGTTATGTATTTGGGATTTTTAATTGATATTGTGCCTGTTTTAATGGATTTTCTCCATTTTTGGGAGATATTGGGCATTTTTGGAGCCCAAATTTTGGGAGGAAGTTGGAGATGAGAAACCAACTTCAAAGCTATATAAAATAGGCCTGTTTGAGGCCATGGAGGACAGTCAAGGATAGAAAAGAGCAGAGTTATGATGAAGGGAAGCCAAGCCAAAGCCATTTTTATGCAGGGAAGCTTTTGAGGTGCAGATGTTGTCTGGCCATTTTTGGGAGCTCCAGACATCCATTTTGCGTGTCGTTTTCTTTGTAGGGTTCTAGAGATCTAGACGAACATGAATAGATCAGTCTTGTAGCCATTTAGCATTACAGGGATGTATTTTTTTATCTTTTGAACAGAAATAAAGAAGCCTCCCCCACAGAGACAAAGGCCCGGAGATGTAGGCAAAGTTGTGCCGAACTCCGTTATCAATCTGCGTGTTATGGGTTGTTGTCTTTTATTTCATTTCATATCTGCATATGTGTATATGGTTTTCATAATTCCTCTTCTTTCCTCATTCTTTCACTAAGTTTCTCAAATGGTTAATTAATGCATGCAAAATTAAAACTCAACAATAGTTATTAAAAGATCTAACAGATCAAGTGGTATCAGAGCTAGTTGACGTTTGGATTTGAGTTTTGCATGTTAACCAGGGAAAATCTACAGTGTGGTGAAGGTGAGCTTGTTGCAGAGAATCCATTAATTGTATTGAGAAAGAGAGCTTCTCACAGTGAGAAGATGGCATCGGAAGAAGGGATTTCTCAAGATGAGAAAGAATTCTAGAAAACATTCCATGTTATGTCGGAGATGGTGAAAGTTTTGTATGAGGATTACTTGGAACAGAAGCGACTAGTTTTGGGTGGATCTTCAAAAGGAAAAAGTGAAGAGGAAGAGGACCATCCTCAGATTCCTCCTTCACCTCCATCAACACCTCTTTCTTCTCCTTCTTCTTCAAGTTCAAGTTCTAAATCTAATGGGAAGAAAAATGTTCATAAGAATAAACATGAAATGCCATTGTTAAAACTTGATGTAAAATTTGAGTTGCCCATATATGATGGTGAAGTAAATGCAAAAAAACTTGATAACTGGATCAGGCAGATGGAGGTATACTACAGTGTGCAATAGATCAGGGATGAGGCCACACAAATTAAGCTGGCATCTTTGAGACTTGCAGGTACAACTCTTATTTGGTGGCAAAGCAAGCTGCAAAAGGGAACACAACATGTGGGTAATGTATTTCCATCATGGAAGAGTTTCATTTCTGCACTTAGCAAACAGTTCTATCCTTTGGGTTATAAAGAAAAAACAATAATTGAATGACAATCTTTAAAACTAAGAAAAGGACAAACAGTGCAAGAATACACCGATGGATTTCGAAAAATGGCATTAATGTTAGACATCCCTTTGCAAACACAAGAAACTCTTATGAAGTATATAGGAGGTTTTCCTGCGCATATTAGAAACATTGTTTTCATGTTTGGACCCACTAACCTTGATGAGGTTTCTGTTCAAGCTACGTATAATGAAGCAGGGAAAGCAGGTGTGTCAGGGGAATCATCGTCTTCAAGAAAAGATGATAAGAGGAAAAGGCATGGCAAGAATGCAAATGCAGTGACAAGGAAGGAAGGAAAGCCTACTTGCAAGCATTGCAAGAAAGAGGGACATGATGAGGACAGATGTTGGCAGCTGCATCCCGAGAAGAGGCCAAAGTGGTTCAAGGAAAAGAAGGGAACGCAAACAGTTGCAACGACATCTAAACCCATAGACTTGGGATCGGATTCAGGTGATGAGTCAAAGATCTCATTGGTTGGTATGACAGGTAAAAATGGTGAAGACATTGATTGTAGAAGCAAGTTGTTTCATATAAGGGTAATCATGCGACACACTAAGATAGACACATTAATCGATAGTAGATCTCAATCTAATCTAATCTCAGAAGAATTGGTTAAGCAATTGGGATTAAAAACACAAACTCATCATAAGCCTTACACACTTAAATGGATAAGAAATCATCATCAGATGCACATAACAAAGCAGTGCACAATCAAATTTGCAATTTCATCTAAGTATGTGGACGAAGTAACTTGTGATGTTGTGTCGTTAAGAGAATGTGGAATGGTCTTAGGTAGCCCATATTTATATGATTGTAAGGCAATCTTCTACAAGACAAAGAATCAATAACAATTCACTAAAGAAAATCATGATTATGTGGTTCATGCTCATCGTGTTAAAGAAAATACAACACTTCAAACAATGGAACAATTAACGAAGGTAGTGCACGCAAGAAACAAACCAATAATTATTTCAAATGAAGTAATTGATCTTAAGCAAGAACAAGACATGGTTGTTGAATGGAAAATCAATCATAAGTTGCTTCAAGATAAGCTCATGTCGTGCAAATATCTCAAGTATATCAACTCATTTGCAGTCGTCTTTTTGATACTGTCATTAGCAATGTTTTCTACATGGATGATAGTGGCTTCAGTAAGATGTAACAGGGTTCAAATGGCTAACAATATACTGTCAGTTGTCATGATTGTGTTACAGTTGATCTTGATGAGAAAGGTGCATAGGACAGAGTTCAGAGACAGAGAGCAAGTCGGGTGGCCTATCCCGAGCTTGTTGACTGGTCAGTAACCTTTTGGGGACCAAAAGGTCTTTTTGTGGGGAGGTATGATCTGAAATCGGATCTAGAAGCCTGACAGGGTTAAAAATGCTCAAAAACGAAAGTGCTCAGAATGTGACGAAACCGACGCAATTGCGTCTGTCTCATCTTCCTGATTCCGACGGTATATTTACTTCGTCAAATGGGCTCCGTATGAGCAAGATATCGCGTTCTGTTCGAAAAGCCAAACAAGTAAAAAAAGGGATGACTGTACAGTCCGTACAATCCACATGGCATGCTGACTGTGCACACCGTACGATCTGTACAGCTGACGTGGAAATTTTGAAAGGCAACACGTGGCATCTCTAGAAGGTGACACGTGTCAGGAAAATTTGGACGTATGGGCAAACAACTGGACCAATCTGGAGGTGACACGTGTCACCACTGTAAGGGTGACACATGGCACGGATGACGTCAGCAGCTGACACGACAAGCTGACAGGGAAGTACGACAGTTGACATGGCAGGCGACATGGACGAATCAACGACTGACACATGGAAGTTTGTGATTGGTTGGTTAAGGTGCCACGTGGCACCCTCTGGTTGGTTCGTTGGTTACATATAAAATTTGTATGGGTTGCACGGGATTTGAACGCGCAACCTCCTCTCCAGGGCAACGGACTGGCAGGACAGGCTAACCACTCGGGCGATGATTGGTTCTTGTAAACCTTACGGCCTAAATTGTATTTGAATTTGAATTGAGTTTCATACGGCGGGGAAATGGGCCAGGGCTTAGCCCCAACCCACGGTTCAACACATTACACATGACCATGACCATACCACTTGTGCGGGGGTGTATGCGGATAGATCCAGCCCTTGGTCCACGGGCGGATAGGACCGGACCCTATCTCGATCAAAAGGTGCACGGATAAATTTGTTAGCCGCGGGTCCTATGGTTGCGCCAATAGAACCAGTAGCTGGAGCGAAGGAGAGGGGGCCAACGCATAGCGCGTGGCCACATGGCCCCCATATGACCATTCCAGAGGGTGCGCATGCCGATGAAGGGGGTTGCACCCATAAATCTATATGCCAAGTGGGTTTTGGTTATGTATTTGGGATTTTTAATTGATATTGTGCCTGTTTTAATGGATTTTCTCCATTTTTGAGAGATATTGGGCATTTTTGGAGCCCAAATTTTGGGAGGAAGTTGGAGATGAGAAACTAACTTCAAAGACATATAAACCAGGCCTGTTTGAGGCCATGGAGGACAGTCAAGGACAAAAAAGAGCAGAGTTATGCTGAAGGGAAGCCAAGCCAAAGCCATTTTTATACAGGGAAGCTTTTGAGGAGCAGACGCGGTCGAGCCATTTCTGGGAGCTTCGGACATCCGTTTTGTGTGTCGTTTTCTTTGCAGGGTTCTAGAGATCTGGACGAACATGACCAGATCAGTCTTGTAGCCATTTGGCATTGCAGCGATATATTTTTGAGCTTTTGAACAAAAATAAATAAGCCTCCCCCACAGAGACAAAGGCTCGGAGACGTAGGCAAAGTTGTGTCGAACTTCGTTATCAATCTGCGTGTTATGATTTGTTGTCTTTTATTTCATTTCAGATCTGCATATGTGTATATGACTGACATAATTCCTCTTCTTTCCTCATTCTTTCACTAAGTTTCTCAAATGGTTAATTAACGCATGCAAAATTAAAACTCAACCATAATTATTAAAAGATCCGACGGATCAATGTTCAATTACTTTATAACCTCTTTGATTTTATGAGATATGTTACAATTTCAATATTTCAATTCTTTTGAATAATATTTCCGTACTACTCTTACTATACTTTGTTTTGTGTTCTGTGCTATTCAATTACAAATATATATTTTATATCACTCTTTATCTTATATATTTTGAATATTAAATTGATAAACTAATTTCACTTATTAAAATATCACTTTATCCATTTTCATAAATATTAACATATTAGCATACATTATATATTTTACATCACTCTTTATCTTATATATTTTGAATATTAAATTGATAAACTAATTTGAGAAGTATTAAAATAAAACTTTATCCATTTTCATAAAAATTAGCACATTATGTAATTTTTTAAAAAAATTTCCAAAAAAAACTTCAATTTTAGAACGTGTTTAGGGTACATTTTATCACTTAAAAAAATTCAAATACAAGTAAATTTACAGTCCATTGGGCTTCAAACCGGTTTATCATTTTCAAAAAATTCAAATACCAAAAAAGAATTAGGGTCTTGTTAATGAAAGCTTTTAAACCTAATGCATGGACCAATATTTTTTGGAGTATCCAACTGAAATATGAATTCTTAATCCAAACACAAAATGGAATCTTTAAAAAGCTGCCCATGATCTTTATTGTTCTCATTGTGAATCATGGCATAGCCTGCATGGTTTTGTACAAATCATACGGCATGAATCGCTCTGTTTTGCTTGTTATTACATGTATCCAAGCCATAGACAAAATAAAATTAAGAAACTGCAATCATATTTGAAGATTGTTCGCCTATATCTCTGTCATTGAGGGCGGCGAAAACTTCCCCCTTCCTCTCTTGTATATGGTTTATTAGGTTTCCCAATCGAGATCTTGGGACAAGTGCACGCCTCAGGGGTCTTCATATTCTTTTCTCTCTTGATTCCTCTTCTGCGAGTAAAGATAATTATGAAGATCTAGTAGAAAGACATTGAAATATGGATTAAGAAAATTAATTTGATTTCACGTTAGAGATTTGGAACCGAATACCATCATACCTGTCCCGCGGGTGGTGGAAAAAAAAACCACAAGCGTTCAAGCTTTTGTTGTGACGGGTAAACTCACAAATGGAAAAACAAATACTGGTGCAAAGGAGCATATAAGTCAGGCAATTATAGTACTGCACCCATCATTGACTTTGCTCAATGTGCTACTGCGCACCTAATATCTCCAGGTTGTATTAATTCCATACTTATCTCTCTGAAATTTTATCTGTTTGATGGCAACAACTAGGTTGTTGGAGAGGATTCCTCTGTAAACCATTCTGAGGTGGCACCTCCTGATTATTTTTCGGTGGTTCAAATTCCATCAGCGATGTCATTCTAATTCCTGCCAGACTATGTGAAGGTGCGCAACAAAAGAAGTTGGTAAATCTCTCTGCAATGCTCAGTGTTTTGTTTCAAATTTTCCAATGAAACAAAACATAGGCTGGGCTGGATTACAAATTTAAAATCTGAATTTCAATGAGCATGATCCACCCAAAACTAGTCGCTTCCGTTCCAAGTAATCCTCATACAAAACTTTCACCATCTCCGACATAGCACGGAATGTTTTCCGGAATTCTTTCTCGTCTTGAGAAATCCCTTCTTCCGATGCCATCTTCTCACTGTGAGAAGCTCTCTTTCTCAATACAATTAATGGATTCCTTGCAACAAGCTCACCTTCACCACGCTGTAGCTTTTCTCTGGTTAACATGCAAAACTCAAATCCAAACGTCAACTAGCTCTGATACCACTTGATCCGTCGGTTCTTTTAATAACTATGGTTGAGTTTTAATTTTGCATGCGTTAATTAACCATTTGAGAAACTTAGTGAAAGAATGAGGAAAGAAGAGAAATTATGAAAACCATATACACATATGCAGATCTGAAATGAAATAAAAGACAACAAACCATAACACGCAGATTGATAACGGAGTTCGGCACAACTTTGCCTACATCTCCGAGCCTTTGTCTCTGTGGGGGAGGCTTCTTTATTTCTGTTCAAAAGCTCAAAAATACATCCCTGCAATTCCAAATGGCTACAAGACTGATCTAGTCATGTTTGTCCAGATCTCTAGAACCCTGCAAAGAAAACGACACGCAAAATGGATGTCTGGAGCTCCCAGAAATGGCCCGACAGCGTCTGCACCTTAAAAGCTTCCCTGCATAAAAATGGCTTTGGCTTGGCTTCCCTTCATCATAACTCTGCTCTTTTCTATCCTTGAATGTCCTCCATGGCCTCAAACAGGCCTATTTTATATAGCTTTGAAGTTGGTTTCTCATCTCCAACTTCCTCCCAAAATTTGGGCTCCAAAAATGCCCAATATCTCCCAAAAATGGAGAAAATCCATTAAAACAGGCACAATATCAATTAAAAATTCCAAATACATAACCAAAACCCACTTGGTATATAGATTTATGGGTGCAGCCCCCTTCATCGGCGCGTGCACCCTCTGGAATGGTCATATGGGGGCCATGTGGCCACGCGCTATGCGCTGGCCCCCTCTCCTCCGCTCCAGCTCCTGGTTCTGTTGGCATAACCATAGGACCAGTGGCTAACAAATTTATCCGTGCACCTTTTGATCGGGATAGGGTCCAGTCCTGTGGGATCCACCCGTGGACCAAGGGCTAGATCTATCCTCATACACCCCCGCGCAAGTGGTATGGTCGTGGTCATGTGTAATGTGTTGAACCGTGGGCTAGGGCTAAGCCCCGGCCCATTCCCCGGTCATATGAAACTCAATTCAAATTCAAATACAATTTAGGCTGTAAGGTTTACAAGAACTAATCATCGCTCGGGTGGTTAGCCCGTCCTGCCAGTCCGTTGCCCTGGAGAGGAGGTCACGCGTTCAACTCCCGTGCAACCCATACAAATTTTATATGTAACCAACGAACCAACCACGGGGTGCCACGTGGCACCTTAACCAACCAATCACAAACTGCCATGTGTCAGTCGTTGATTCGTCCACATCGCCTGCCATGTCAACTACCGTACTGCCCTGTCAGCCTGCCGCGTCAGCTGCTGACGTCATTCGTGCCATGTCTTACCCTTACAATAGTGACATGTGTCACCTCCGGATTGGTCCAGCTGTATGTCTGTATGTCCAAATCTTCCTGACACGTGTCACCTCCTGGAGCTTCCATGTGTCGCCTTTCGAGATTGCCACATCAGCTGTACGGACCGTACGGTCTGCACAATCATTATGCCACGTGGACTGTACGGACTGTACAGTCATCCCTTTTTTTACCTGTTTGGCTTTTCAGACAGAACGCGATATCTTGCTCATACGGAGCCCGTTTGACGAAGTAAATATACCACCGGAATCAGGAAGATGAGACGGACGCAATGGAGCTGGTTTCGTTGCATTCCAAGCACTTTCATTTTTGAGCATTTTTAACCCTGTCAGGCTTCTGGATCCGATTTCGGATCAAACATAAAGTAGGTTAATATGGAAATATCTTCAAAAGATAAAAGAAGCTAGGAAGGAAAAAAATGAGTAGTAATTAGAAATAGAAAACAATTATTTCTAATAAAGAGAAATAAATAGAAATTTGACAAAAGTGAGATTTTCTCTTTGAATTGTTATAGCTTTCTATGGTGTAAAGGCTCCAAGTTAAGTTGGATTCTTGGTGAAATTGATATTATTTTGGTTGTTAAAACTTAGGAGCATGAATAATTTAGGGTCCCTAATATAGATGGTTTTGTTTTGTGGTCAGTATAGAATAATAAATAGTCTTGTAGAGGGAGTGAATGCATAATTTTTTATGTAAGGAATGAAATTTCTCTTTACATTAAGCTTCACAAGAAATATCGTTTCAAGTAGTACATATGGATGGATATTTTATACACTAACACTAAATAAATATATTTAGCAATATATTATTTTGCACCTATAAATTCTACTTTTGTAAGAAAAACAATTTAAATATTTTTTCTCCATACAATGGCTTATATCATAATATTTTGAATCTAAGAAATGAAGGTAATATTAATACTAGAGCAATGAGTAATTAAGCTATAATCCTAAGGGATATCTCTAACCCTAACCCTCTATGGTTAGATGAGGACCTAGAATTATCTTGTAGATATGAAAGAACTTTTGAAGATTGATCAAACTTTGTAGGTGGATTATTCATGGGCTTCACAATAGTGTGGTAGATTATGTTATATTTGACATCCTCGTATATAACAAAATTGTTAATTTTGACATCTTAAATGACCATGAGCCTAACTTTGATCACATACCCTTAATGTTAACTCTAAATTTTTTT